>NCVS01003319.1:0-21458 GCA_003055095.1 Goniozus legneri | reverse complement strand
TTATTAGCCCCGAAAAATCACCTCCATTTTCCGTCCGAGAAACTAGTCTAGCCCCTTAATAAAGACAAATACAGCTGATTCTGGAATACTGCGCCAACTGTGTATATACGGAGAGCGCGAAATGGGGCAGATTGTACGTCGGATACAGATGGAAAATAGTTGATTGGTTTCTGAGTACGCACGCGAGTCGGAATGACCGGCGGGTGGTCGCGGTTCTCGGTGCAAGGTGATTCGCCGATTGGATATCGGTCGACGATGTGCACGCGCTGATCGCAAATTCACAAATCGTTCTATCGCCGTTGATCAATATTTACCTCGTTCCGGTTGTTCGTCGTCGATCTGGAACTTGAGGGCGTTCGCTCGTCTCGAGAACCTTAGCGTGTGCCACATGTCATCGTTTAATCCTTGTCCGGCCACCAAACTCTGAAATCATTTTTGCAATCAAAATCTGAAGAGATGCTACTACATAATGAGCATTAACATGAAATTTCATAAAATGGCTCAGAATTTGTAGTCAATAGAAATAAATGGTGACACTCATTCATTTCCTAACGTTTTTAGAGAACCTTGAAATAGTGATTGGAAAATTTATGAGTGAAAATTTTTGACTACGCGAAGAGAACAAGAGGTTGGGGTTTGATAGCGGTGACACGGGACTGATGTCGGGTGACAAACGCGTGTCGCGCGTCGCCCGTAGTCGCGTGATACATGATATCGCGCGGCCCCGAGAGCCCTGGTGAGCAGGTGTATATGGGTATGCGTGCTCGTCCTCGAATGTGACGAGTCGGCCCGGATTTATGAGGGCTTAACCAAATGAGACCCCCCCTCTCCACGGATGCTTTATCGATACCTGCCTCAACGCCATAAATACCGTGCGCGTTATTCGAAATATTTTGCTCACACGCCTTTCAATTTATTCCTCGTAAAAACAGATTCGCCCGATATTTTAAATTCCATAGTGGGCGTGACTGGACGAGGGTGATGAGCTCGCGAGAGTCAGAAAAAATGTAGGACAAACGTGAGAACGCACTCAACGCGAGGAGCTTCGAAATTGCATAGAAAGTCTATCAAGTTAGCGGATATTACGACCGTCTTTCTCTCTCTCTCTCCAGCTCGCTCCGTTCGAGTTTATCGCCAACACGCGGCTAGATAATCGGCTCTCTCTACTCTGCGTCGCAAATCTGGTCGGCGATTAAGCCGGGACCACTTTGTCGTCGAAACCGCGCTTCCGATGTATGTTGATATCGGTACGATATCGTTATTAGTTCGATATCAATTACCGGCTTTCCGCTGCAGCAGCGTTATTGCTTCGCAACGAATTTCGCGTCGCTCCCTCTCCTCGATATTCGCGTGTGGAATCGTCGTTTCTTCACGGTCGAACGGTCTCGGGAAAAATGGAGTCTTGCGTTACCTACGCGTCCCTTATCTCGACCGCTCTCGCATCGATTCACAGCCTAGGCAGCTTTATCGGTCCGAGACGACCGAAAATGCACGAGTCGTTATCTCCAGATTCGTAAAACAAAACGTGAATAGGAAATTATTCTCTGAAGATGAGATAAGTTAGTGCCGCCTCGACGAGCTGGGATCAAGAAACGTCCCGGGTCGTTAAAATCTCGTTATCCGAACGAGTATTTCAAAATGCAATACAGAATTGACCTAATAAAGTCGGATAAATATTTTACCCCGCCACGGCCACCGGTCCTGTTATAATTATCGATTATCGTTTTTCGTATAATTATCTCGAAATTCGAAGAAAATCGACAGGTCATTTGGTAGAGCGAATTTCGTGTTTTTCATTTTTAATCGAATATAAATAAAGCGACAAAATTCCGACGAGAAATATTACAGAGCGTATTACATTTTCGTTTTTTATCTTTCCAATCCAATATATTCCGAGTATAATTCGACGAGGAAAGCTGACGTATTTCGCGGAAGATAATCGCGTAAGCCCATACTGTACCGGCTACGTTAACGAAAACGTGGACCGCGAATTACAATAACTGCGACGCGAAATATATACGCGTCAGCTAGAACGACAATCATAATAACGAGGTGGGGGTGGAGTAGGAAGGCGTTATTTCAAGCGAAACTCGTCGCGCGTACTCGGCGCTCTGTTGTTTCAGCGGGTATAATGCAGAGAAGCCGCACCGGTCTCGTTGTCTCGCGATCGCAAACGAGATTCCGAGAGAGACGTGGGTATTCCTCAGTGTTTGCTCTGTCGAATAAGAGAGAGCGAGGGAGGAGAGAGAGAAAGACCGAAACGTCTGAAAAATGAGAGATTTTTCGCACGCTATCGTCTGCACACTCGAACGGACGTTTGATATACGGTCCATATACTCGTTTTATATACGCCGAGAGCCATTTTATCCGCCGGAAGTTCGACTTGCGAGCTCTCACTCGGCGTATTAAGTTAACGTTCGGTAACGTCTTGGAGATAGTCCTGGACACTTTTATCGAGAACTACGCTCTCGCGGTATTTCTTGGGATACATAGTGGCCCCTGAAACCCGGCAGCCGGCGGTACGCCTCTCCGTGAATTACAAACACCGACAGGCACCGGCGACCGTCGAGTTTCTCGAAGACTTATTCGCACCTTCTCGTGGTCTCCTATGTGAATCAGCATTGTAGCCTTGCCCTCCTCCAGGGATATCTGAAGACGATCTACGCTGTTCTCAGAGCTGGTCGCGAGAAGTAGACCGCGCGGTCTTGTCGTCTTAAATCGAAGCACCACCTCTTCGGCTTGCGTTTTCGAATCCTCTGGCATTAGGGCTGTCATCTGTTGGGTGCCGTTCAGATGGAGAGTCGACGCATCTATATCGAATAAATTTATGTAGCTAAATTATGTAACTAAAATACAGAGAAGAAACGGTATAAAATACGCTCGACTCGCTGAGAGAAGTGCTCCGTAAAGCATACATAGGACGTTCAAAAGTTACCGCACGATATTTGAATATTGAATTATTCCGAGAAGAGTAATCTTTCACCGTTTTAAAATTTAACGAATTTTTTCTACGTTATAACATTTTTTATTTCATCAACTACCTTTAAAACTGCGATACTTTTCTGTACAGGATATTCTTTTATAAAGAAAAGAAAACTCTCATGATTCACGGTGTACAATTCAAAGGTGATGCGCAATAATTACTCCAATTTTGAAAGTCCACAACAGTCACGACGAGTTAATTCTCGAAAACAATGATATTCGCTAGAGATGTCTTGGCGGGCCATACGGTGCGCCTTTTGTCGTTGAATTTATCGCAGGAGTGTAGGTGTGTGCGCTTACCCTTGCCGCAGGTGGGTCCGGTGAACGGTGTACCGGAGCAATCGCAGTGAAATCTGTTCCAGCCCTCGAGACAATGCCCTCCGTGCATACACGGCTGCGAGGGACAGTGGGACGTTTGCGGCGCGTGACATGCTGGTCTCACGGCGCCTGCAAAATGTCCACAACACACGCGCGTTATTATTCTCGTCCTTGAGCGCATTATGAGGGACGAATTGCCCGCGGGTTTCGATCCAAGCTCATCCCTGCTAGAGCGTTCCAACGTAAACAAGGATATATCAAGAAATATTTATTGTTATGTTATCAACAGCTACGGTGTCCGAGTGGTACAAGGAGTTGGGGGGCAACCCCCAATGGCCATGCCCGCACAGGTTCGAATCCTGTCCGTAGCAATAACTTTTTGACTTCTATACAATTTTTTTTTATTTAAATCTGTTGAAATTTCTTCGATTAATAATTTGTTATAGAATTTATTTTTATACAAACAAATGATACTAGAGAGCGTGATGAAATTAGATGTAATTGGATCGAATTTACATATCGTATCACTCACCAGAATCCTGCTGCTGAGCGTAACCAGCGATGTCCACGGGTTGCCCATTGATGACGAGGTCTCTCATGCAGCCGACGTAACCCTGCCTCAGAGCGCCGGTCCAGAGGACCGCTGGCACAGTCAGCGGTGCAAATGGCGCGCCCACACCGCCGATATACAGCAGCCCATCTAAATCCAATTGCGTGGAGTCACCTGCGAAGACGTCGACGAAAATTATTTCATTTCACAGTCGGGACATCTTTCTTCTCTTTCTCGCATCAATCAGAACGAAGATTTGCGGAATCGCGAAGATTCAGAGAAAAAATTTATGACGACATTGACACGAGTCGCGTGGTCGGGGCGATCGACGACGCATCGGCAGAATGCACTCGAGCTTATCCATGAGTGAGATAACGGATGTCGTGTTCGACGCCAACGTCATATTTCTTTTCTATAAATCCTCGTTGGTAGCGCTCGTGCGTGGCGTGCATCGAGACGCAGTGCCATTCTGATAAATGCGCGATTGCTTTGGCAACAAATGCGCCATGTCACTCTCACGTGTAATTCATACGGCGCTCGATATTCGACTTCGGAAAATTCAGTGGATTCGCACGACGGATTTTTCCCCCGGGATTAGTTCTTTTGTCATGAAATTTGCTTCGTCAACTCGATTGATAGTCGTTCAACGGAATGTGAAATAAAAGTAACGTCGTTAACGCGAATAATATGCATCGGCGTATACTGCATTCGTTCGTACTTCGCGAGTGCATTTTACATATTTCATGCGAGTCGTCGCTCTATTCGCGTCGAGAGTCGCGAAATTCGGGATAGATTGGCAAATAAAAATGCTCGCGAGGAGGGTAGTTGCCCCAATCCATTGAAATTTCTCCAATGTAATGCGACGTGCGCAGCTCGTTTATGACTTTCAAATGTTTTTCCGAATCATCGTGGCCAATAAACCCAGAATAAACGGGAGAAAATCGTACTATTTTTGCGGAAAGCCAAAATACCATCGTTATTTTCACGGGAAATATTTGGAAATTTTTTTCGTAGAAAGTCGCTTAACATTTCCAAAAGGTTATGATTTTTAATGCTATTAACGTTATCTGCCAATTGTAGAGTTCTCGGGGAATCGTTATCATTAATACGCTGCTAATTTGAAAGAGCGAGAGATCAATTAGAGAAGCGCGAATAGCGGCAATTTCGACATCCGTTCAATAAAGTGAAAAAAAAACCTCCTGAAATGTTTGAGATAATTTCTTGTCGGTGAGTGCAAGAGGGAGAGTCGTGAATTAATCCCTCTTGCGACTTGATAAAAGAAACTGCGAGGGTAAATCTCGTCTCGGGTTTCTCTCTTTATTTTTTTGTACCACTTCTCTCTCGAATACAGACAGGAAGGAAGGTAGATCGGAGTAGGAACCGAACTTTCGCAAAGTTCAGGGTTCCATTATTCCGCGGTCGTGCTCGTACTCTTGACGTTGTATATATGTATGTATACTATAGCGTATACAGGGTGGTCCGAAATTACCTCAATCTAGGAGTCAGGTAATGGAACAGACGACAAAGTTAGCTCGCTAATTGTGAATCACCCTGTATACGTGTACCCCGCCGAGATTTGCGAGAGAACTACACGCGGCTGCGGCTTCGGTGTTTATTTATCGGTTTAATAAAGCAGCCGGCTCCGCTGAATTATCCGTTTAGTTTTCCGCTTCCCCGATTGACCTCAAACTCCTACAAGTCGCGATTATTAAACTACCATACGGCGACGAAAAGAGGTGAAAACAGAATACTGTTGAATTAGCGATCGTCACAATGCTGACTCTCTATGAAAAAAAAAATGTGAACTTGTTATTGTAAATGGCTTTAAATTTTTTACGGTTGTGAATTTTTCAATGGAATAATGTTACTGTTCGAACCAGATATGGTTAAAAAAATTGTTCTGTTACACAATATCTCTCGTTTGGTAAGAATAATATCGCGAAAATGTTTCTCTCAGTATTCTTTCCTCTGCAGACACGCAATTGGAAAAACAGAAGCGAACACGCGTAAGCTCGTAGACACCGCGAGTCTCGTTTATCGGTAAAACCATCGTAGAAGTCGCGAGTGGAATTTCGTTCCCAGAAAGGAATGACCAAGCGGTGGAGGAGGAAGAGAACAAAAAAAGAAACTGAAGAACGACAAATACAAAATCCACTCCGGGTCTTTTAGCACAGCGTATCAGTTTCACGCGCTGAACCCGCCGTCCATTCAGCGCAGATAAGTGTTCTCGGGCGTGTAACGCTGAATTATGAGTGTTTCTTTCCTCCGCGCTTGCGCTTTTTGCACTCCTCTTCTTTTTTTTCATACAGCTGTCCTCGTTTCGCCAAAAAAAAAACGTGGTTTTCCGCACTAAGTGATAAACTACCCAACGTCTCTCTGGCGCGAAAAATATTCCGCGACTAAGTTCAGTTGACGTTTACAACCCTCGAGGATATTCGCGGTTACTTTTCCTTTACCTGGTGTGCGAAACTCGACGGTCCACTTGTCGACGATGACTCGGCCGTCTCGATCGACTCTTCTGAGCACAACGTCGTGCCAGCTACCATCATCGACGCGTTGTTTCGAGGCCCGCACCTTGACTGGCCCACTGCCGAGATCGGCGTGTAGATACAAATGTCCACCGAGAATCTCGAATGCAAACAAGTCCGGCTAAAAAAATGAAAAATTTTTCACAACCGTTGGTCACATTTTTTGTCGCACCGAAAGAACGACTACGAGCGTTACAAATTATCGATCCGCGAAATTGGAGTCTAAAAAAACGATGTCCAATTCTCAAAAAAGAGACATAACGTTCCGCCTGGTTAACGCATTTTTAAAATCCAATTTCTGCGGAGTATTTATAGTGGACCGTTAAATCCTCGACAGGAGATGTACATTTCACGCATTTCGGTAACGTCCGGGTTACCGGAAATTAAATAATCGCGGTACAATCGGTCACCCTCCGCTCTCGTAGATTTAAATTCGAGCAACGGCCTCCCAGCCCAATTTTACGCAAGCGTACGTAACGCAAATATATCACTCGCAACCGGTTTCATTTCATTTATACGCTCAGCGAACGTAATTTTTTTTCCTACCATCAAAAAGAAAGACTCGTGAAAATTAAATGAATATGCGCGTACCCTCGATTGCGCTCCGCTGCGGCTGTACATTATTAGCCCGTTGGGTTCGTTGGTGCGAATTTTGAAGGATATGCTGCCTGCCTTGGCTGCCTTCCAGGGTGGCAGGACCTGTAACACACGAGCGGATAACGATTTTATTACACTGTTCGCGATGTACGTTTCTCAGGGATAAAATACACAATTCGGGATATTCTCCATTCTGGTGGCATCGATGGTTCGTCCGGTCACCCCTGCAGCTTCGGTTTGTCGCTCCTGTGGGAGAAATCTATCTCTCGTTTTCTAAATTCAGACAGTATATTCAGTGACATATCGTCTACTCTAAGCAAGACTCGTGGCAAGGTGTTGAACTAGTCGGTGCAATATGTGATCTCAAGCAGACGGGTTTTCAGTCCGAAGCGGTGAAAGCTTTTCGCCGAAACAATTCATTTTCGAGGCTAATGGTATCGTTAGAGAGACTGGAATAACAGACAAAGAAATATATTCGTTTTTACCCAGAAAAAAATCTATTGATTGCATTTTGCTGAGTAGTAAATAGCAATCGGTTACAGTAACCGATTTATCGGTAAACGAAAATTAAAAGTCATTTTTACTATTTCACTGGCGAAGTATATCGGAGTCGCTCCGAATTGAATTCTCTCCTCCGCTGAGAGGATTAAAAAAATTCGACTCGAAATTTGTCTGAGTGCACGCCGAGACTATCTTAAAATCAGGTGCTTCCCATCGCTTAATCAAGATTGATCCGATAAAAAGCGATTGAAAAAATTCCAGCTGAAAAATCATCTTTCACTCTCCCTGAGCGATTTTACGATCGCAGGCGGCTGAAAGTTTTCGGGCAGTGTGATGTTTACACTCTCCTCGTTCCCCTCGCATCGTTTGGCGCAACGTCGAAACTCCGGCACACGCCGAGCGTTAAAAGGGACTTTTACTGCCAGGCGTAGGACGAGTGCTAGTCGTACGGGTCGTCGAAAAGTTTTCCCTCGTAGCGAGGAAACTCGCCGAGGTGCGTTCGGCTCGATTCACGCTAAGCCGTGTCGAGGTAAATATGAACCAAAATATAGGTGACCGGGGTTCGCGAATGCGATCGCAAAACTGGGGGACATTTCTCAATTCCGATTTTGAATCAGTCATTAACTCTGAAACCAGTGCGTAAAATCAACAGTATAACTTTTTTAATTCTACGAACTTTTCCACTGCGCTTGTTTGTAAATTCAAGTTTGTCAAATTTCAATTTTTTCGACGCGGAATACTGAACGAGATCGCTACGTACTTTTCACTTTTGCAAATACTAGGTTAAGTTTGTAAATATTACGCTTTGTTACCCAGTTTTTTTTCTATTTACCTTAAAAAGTACGATCCTCACTATTTACATCCTGAAGACCAGCATTTTATAATGAAATAATCGTCAACGTATTCATTTCTACTTCTCTTAGTCGAAATTCAAAATGAACCTAAACGAATATAAATGGTTAAATAACGAACATTTTTAAAATAAAACATGGCCGCCTATGCGTTAACTCATACGTCACATTCGGCAAACAGTCCGTAATATTAAATTTCATTATTCAATTTTTATTTATTTTTATTTACCTGCAAAAGTATTATATTTACTTTTTAATTTAAAATCATTACTTCATATAAAAAAATTTATTAAACATTCACTCATTCCTAATTCAACAACTCCGAATACAAAGCACACTCGAATATAAAAATTACTGTGCAACGAACTGTCTTAAACGAAAAAAATGGTTGTCTACGGTTAACCCACGCGGTACAGGATGTACTATGTAATGTTAAACTATCTTTTATTTACCTTAAAAAACCCATCCTCACTATTCAACTCTTTAAAAACCAGTATTTTATTTAAGTACTTCGATTTTGTTAATATTTTACATTGTAAAAAATGATCAACACATCCTAGTTTATCAAGCCGATGTACAAAACGAACCCAGGCATAAAAATTGTTAAGTAACGAACGTTTTTAAAACAAAAAATGGCCGCCTACGGGTTAACCCACACGGCGCGTTCGTGAAACGCCTGGAGTGATACCATTGGTCGATATTCGCTGCCGCTCGGTCGGTAAATTTTCGTGAAATCGTCGATAACGTAAAACTTGAGTATTTTTCAAGACGCGCGAGTGTAAAATTATCGTTCGAAGCTGCGAGGATCGATACACGCGAGGATAGGCAGGAACAGAGTGTAATTGAGGTGCCGTGATAGAGCGGCTAATTTCCTTGATGGAAAGAGCCGGGTCGAAAACTCCTGGTAACGAGACTCATTATTTATTCTTCTACCCCTCCCCCGCGGCGTCCCTATTGCGTTTCATATTCCCCGTGACTTGATATTCGGTTGGCGTGACGTTACCCCACCCACACTTTATGTATCGCGCATCGTCCATATTTTTCAACTTGGAAACTCCGTCCGGTCGGGTGAGTACAATAATATTTCGTCGATACTAGTTTGTCTTCTCATTTTTTCTCAAAGTCTATTATCAACTACGAAAAATTCGCAGGCGGTCCGTTGCTAAGTGACTGTTCGAAATGGCGCAAATTCTAGAGAAGCATACTGCCAACTGTAAAAACATAAACTTGGAATTTCGAACTCAACGACGACAAACTAACCTGCTCCTTTCAATCGCGTTAAATTTTTTTTATAAGTAAAAAGGGAAATTTAAGGGGGTCTCGGGTCGAAATTCTCGATACCGGGAGCCCTTTGCTCGAGTATAGAACAAAGGGTTTGCGGTTCGTAAACTTTTGGAGGTTAAATTCCCGTTTATCTAATCCACGTAACCTCTTTGTTTCCTTGAGAAACCTGCGTAGCTTTTTCTCGTCTTTTGCTTGAACGCGTTTCTCGCGCGATCGGAATACTTCGGAAAAAGTTTCTTAATTCGAGAAGAATTTTAGCGTAACAGGAGTGGATGGGAAAAATAACACGACTTTTGGACACTTGCAGACGATTGCTGAAAGTTACCGGAGCAACGAGAGTCTCCATCGGAGAAATCACGCGAAGGGGATCGCTCGAGGATCAAAATCTCGCGATACGAGAAACTGCGAGTCTCGTTCTGCTGTTAATTCAATCCTTCTATTCGAGTCGAGATGTAAGTAGCAGATTGTCAAGTCGGAAATTTTAAAGCGCGAGTAACCTCAACGTCGCGTTATTGTTGCCGAATTAAAGGAGATGATACATTTGAAATTTAAAGTATCGATAAAACCGTTGGAAAATTGAAACGATAAATGATTTTTCAAAGTTTTATCGGTAGATCCGACGGATTTGCATGTTCCTCGGTACACGCCCACGCTCGCTGGTAGCGTCTGCCACGGTATTTCGAGCCCGGGAGCGATATTTCATTTCCAAACTGGCTGCTTCTCGCGCCTCCATATCTACCCTCTCCTCGTGGCTAGCCTAGCGCTCTCTCGACCTCGTCGGGGCTCGAGAACTCCGTGCGGAGCTGTCGGTTGAGCGCCGTTCGTGGCACGGAGACGATCAATTAGAAAAGTTAAATTACTTCCGTAAAATAAATTATTTACTAATCCGCGGACTTTCGCCCGGTTATATAGATTTATATAACTATATATATATATATACGCAGGAGATACGCGGGGGTCTAGGCTCGCGGCTTAAAACCAAATCTCTCGTGATTCGGGACGCGAAGCCAGCTTTTTGCGGAGAGATAAGGAGACGAGAAAGAGAGAGAAAGAGAGAGAGAGAGAGAGGGCTGTAATATCTTCGCGTTCCGCGAGGCCGACATACTTCCCTCTTGAAAACTTTAGACGTATGGGCTTTTTCCTCTTTTTTTCTGTCTCTCTTGCTCTCTCAGGATTATATTCGCATACGGTCAGTTATCGAGTAGTTTAGAAAAGTATAGTAATCGGTAAATTGTAACAAATTGTTTAAAAAAAGTTGAATATTTAAGAAAAATATTTAGAGAATTAAACTCATTTTTAATTAAAAAATTTTAATTTTTAAGTTTTTTAAAAAATTAATCTAAAGAATTATTCATAAGAGGAAAATTTCAAAAGTATATACTGAAGAAAAATTCTTATGTGGTAAGATTTTTATAATTAAATCGAAAATCTATTTTCAGTCGAAATTATTTATCAGCCAAATTTCAAGTATGAAAGAATTTTTTCTCCAAGAAAACGTGAAAGAGGCGCGTAAAGGATTGTTTTCTCAATCGAGATTCGATTTCAACCGCTCCTCGGATAAGAACCGATGAAATTCCAGAGTGTTCGTCGTCACAGCGATCCGACTGTCCGGATAGTTAACGGTCGGTTTTACAGGGGAAAACTTCGAGTCTGGTGGTTGAATGTCGTTACACGAAACTCCTCGTAACTTGGAATCCGGCCGATATATTCGCGAGCACGGGTGCGGTGGTGCGCTATATATATAAACCGTAAGTGAAGTAGGGGCCCAAAGTGATCGAGTTAGGGGAGATCGGTTTTGCGGGTGGCTCACGCGCAATTGCAACGTTTCGCGTTCGCCGATGCAATTTCCAGTGCATTAAAGAGCAAGCTCTTGAAAATATTCGTCGAGAGTTCGAACGAAACGTGTTTTATATATTTAATTTAAAAAATGGAACGCCGAAAAATATTCTGGATAATTTTTAGTTGACTCGAGAGCGCAGTCTGAATTTTACGAGATTATCCAAGAATCTCGATGAGGTAATTCTTATTCTCGTTCTTACTGCTAAATATTTCGACGCGCGAGGAATGTCCGTTAAATTCTAGGATAGTCGGATGTACGGATACTCGAAGCCGAGAGATCCATTCCCAACAACCGTTGTAATCCCTCTTAGAGCCAGTTTCCATCCCGTTACTCGAAACGGATCCTGCCGCGGATCCGAAAGCTCTTCAACACCGAGCATCCTTTGTTATCGTTGTAACTTGTCCCCTTGAAAACAGAAACTGGACTTGTAATAATTTCGACCGCAGTGGTTCGACCTCGACTCTCCATTAATTGCTTCAATTTTCGGTTCTCTTGTTCCTTATCAATTAAGAAGATTCAATCGCGATTTGTTCTATATCAAATCAAATGTTCGCAAATATTTTAATCAATAGAATCAGGCCACGAAACACAATTTTAGATACCCACTCCAATTAATAATGGTCCTTCTGAGAAAAAGAATATTCATTTTGGGTATTAAGAATAATAATCAATCTGCCATAAATTGCGATCGTTCTTAAAGTTACCCAGATCCACCTCGATCCATCATAATATTCAGTACAGTCTCGAAGAGTAAAATACGCCGGTCTGCATCCGATTGATGCGAATCCATTGACGAGATAAACTTGTTACGGAAAATTTTCCGTGTATATCCAGCGAAGTAGCGAAAGTTGTTTTGTCGTTGCTAATGTCTGAGAGAGAGAAGGAGAGAGAGAGAGAGAGAGAGAGAGAGAGAGAGGAGTTCTCAAGAACACTACAGATATACCCCGAGCGTGTACTACAATACAGGAACAACTCAGCCGGTGCCAGACCGCCAAGTTAGTTTGCGATTGTTGGTAAAAGAGAGACCCCACGTGCAATCGCGTTGTTGGGCTTTTCCGGTCAGATCCAAGGTTAGGTCGCGGCGAAACCTCAAGATCCGCCCACGCGCGAGGAGGGTGAGGTATGAATCGAGAACCGAAACCGCATCCTCTCCCACGAGGTCTCACGACGGATCGGTTACTGTCGGCCCTCACCCATCTCTGTCTACGACGCCCGAGAAATTAATCTCCATTTGAACTTCTTCGACTGATACACGTCGTCCGATACATCCCCGCCGTCTCATCAGCGATTCTAACACGTCTGGGGATGGGGGGTGGGCAGCGAATGTCTGAGTAGCCGAGCGTACTTTTTTCAAACAATTTTGTTCGTGCACATTCGTTTGTGAATCACGCGTGGGCTTATTTTTGTTTTTGTTCGCGATATTTTTTTACTTTGTAAATAGCGCTTCTGGCTCGCAGTTTTCAAACGAATAGTCTTTTGTATAAGCTGTGATTTGTTATACGATATTTTTTTATTTTTTTTTTTTTGTTAAATTACGTATATGTATTTTTAGTCGATTTGACATTTTTTAAAATTGGAGTGTTTGCGTAGAAAATATTGAAAATTCGTTACGAGATATCGACCGATCGATTTGACAACAGGCTTCGATTCGACAAACCGAAAATCCTGCTCTAAAATTTCGGAGTAATCGAGATACTCGCGCTGCTCTTGTGTACTCAGACTTTCGTAAAATATAACTCGGCACTCTTTCCACGAGCTCACGTATCGGGTTAAGAGCCGCGGTTCCTTTATTTCAAGCGGTGTTACTTCTTCTCTTTCTCGCATCCTCGTGGATACATCGAGTGGACATCTCGTGTTAAGGGTTCGACGTTCGATTCTCCCTTTCCTCCCCCTTCGCACTCTATTTTTCTTTTTTCCCCGGCTCGCCTTTTATCGTATCCGCTTTTAACGCCCCGCCGAAGAAGAGAGGAGACGGAGACGGAATATCGGCGCGAAAAAGAGAAGAGGGAGAGAACCGATCGTCGATGTTCTCTGCGGAATGGCCGAGGGCTTCTCAATTTTTTACGGCTTCGCTTACGATGGCCCTCGAACTATTTAACGATGTTCCTACGGCAGTAATCGTTCCGAATCGTTTCTAACTGTTCCTAACGTTTTTCGCGAACGACCCACCCTCTCTTTCTTCTAGCTCATGTCGATCTCGTCCAAGGTCGTGCCGGGCATATCCGCAGCGAGCTATATTGGCGCGATTCCCCGCGAGTATTTCCGTCAGACAAGAAGCTCCCGAGACGCGTTACCGTCAGGTGCGAATGATACGAGAGCTCTGGATATCGGGTGTCGCTGCTTGCTCGCTCTCTCTCTCTCTCTCTCTCTCTCTCTCTCTCACTCCCTCTCCGGAACGTCCGGATGGATTAAGGTCGCGCGCGGCCCGATGCTCGTCGGTGTACACCAACTTACGTCTCCGTACGTGTGTACGCGCCCGGCTGATTAGTTTTCCCAGACGAGCCGGGGAGGAATTAACAGCTACCGCGAATGACGTTTAATGCAGCCGTTTATCTGTCTCGCAGTTTACGCCCCGGGCATGAAAATTGATAATTCGCGACGAGATTCGGCTGTGAGCACCGGCTGGGATGCAACGAGAGTTTCTCGATCGAGAATTCTAATATGATCGTGAATATATATTGTGTACATATTCGTGGATATACCTACGTTTCTTTCGTTTTAGAGAGCTCTCTGTCATCCAGAGCCCAACTGAGAGATCAGTAGAATTACTTATCTCCTCTCTCTCTTGTCCCACTTCTGAAAATTCACTCGCGAAAACCGAAATTCACTCATATTTATCGAAATTTTGTGTGTTATAGGGTGTTTCATTGATAGGTCATTTTTGTCAGAGAAAACAAGAATTTTACACGAATTATTTTTTTTTTAAATATGAATTTTGATGAAGATCAAATGATTAGCCTAATGGGCATTTTGTCTTATAGAGGCGTTTAATAAAAAAAAAAATTAAAAAAAAGATCAAATGAAAATATCACCCGTTTAAACACCCTAGGGTGTTATCATTGAGGTACGTGACTGTACGAATTCTGTCCGGTCTCGGAAAAAATGTCGCGAGAGGAAAACTTAGAGCGATCCCACACGCGAGCTGGAGAGAAAAAACAGGGAGAGGGGGGTCGGAGGGGGTGGTGGGCGAGGGGTGAGGGGGTTATGAGTCCTCTTTGGTATGCTTGGCAAGTCTATATGTGTGGGTTATATATAAAGATGTATGTGAATTTGTGTACGTGCCAGTCGAGTGTGCGATACGTGCGCGAACAACGGATATGGTACGAGTGGGTATATCGACACCGAAAAGTATCGATACACACCGATGTGCGGTAAGTCGCGACACCCCCGCGCTACTATACTCTCTCTCTCTATCGAAAAAAAAACCTCTGGCGCGGCATAGCAATGGCGAGTTTCCTCATTCGATATATGCGAGGAGTCTTTTCGTTCCCCCCTTTTGTCGTGAAAACAATGAAGACGCGACGTGCGCCTCGCCAAGTGGTCGGTTTCCACTTCCTCTCTACTTATTTTTACCGTCTCCGTTTTTTTTTTTTCAAATTTCTCTTGAACATTGAATTTTTGATGTCGAATTGAAGTCGAATCTGTGTACCTTTTTTTCGTTGTTTATTTTCTCACGTTGAAATTTATTTGAAAAATTGTACTCGAGCTCGAGAAAATTTTGGAAAATTCTCGCGTCACCGGCTCGTGTTACGTGTCATCGAGAAAGAGGAATTTTATGAATTATTGATACTACTACGACCGACCACTCGGGCTACGGTATAGCCGTATCGAATGTGTTCTATCTACGTATGGTCGTTCGAGGTTAAAAAAAATGATAACAATGCTCCGTGAACGCAGCTTTCCGTCCTGAAAGAACAATGGTTTTTTTTTCTTTGGCGTCAACATGCAGGCGAGTGCACTCCTTTCTTTCCTCATGCAGATCTCTTTATAAAATATATGATATATATTTATCGCTGTTCTTTTTTATATTATAATATTCATGGTGCTCAATCTATAAAGGCAGCTGCCGGACGCCCAGTGATATATAATCCATTCCATGAGGCAAAGAGAGGGAGAGAGAGAGAGAGAGACAGTAGAGACAGCGAAGAGAATGTGAATGAGCGAGACAGAGTTTGAAAGACAGAAATGCAGACACAGAGATGATTCCATGAAACGATGCGCGAACGAACCGATCGTCGATATTAAAAATGAATTTATTCATTCCCGAATTACTGAAGGGAATTTTCAATTTATTTTTGTCCCAACTCGGAATTCAATAACGCTCTACTCTTTTCCCTTCCTCTTCCCGAAATGAAAAATCTAGCTCACAGAGGGCTAATTCGCGATTTTGCTGCAACAGCGTTACGAAATTTATTTCTTTTTTACCCCAACGAAGACGTTTAATCGATCGTAAAAAACGGAAGTTTACGGAATAGCGGATGTCGATGATGACGATGATGACGACAGTGAGGTGAACTTGCGAAGACCATATTATTGCGTGCATGTGCATGTGACCAATAAGTTTTATACCTATACAGGCTAGCTTGCTTGCTCGGTGCGCGAGCGTATAAATTTATATATATAATATATATATACGTTTATGTACAAGACTTGTGCTGTACCTAACCATTTGCAAGGAGACGGAAGTGGTGCACTAGGAAAGGAGTGAGATAGACAGAAAGAGAGAGAGAGAGAGAGAGAGAGAGAGAGAGAGAGAGACCTATCGATTTTTCTTTTCCCTCCATCGATCGAACGCTCGGAAAAACTCGCATTGAGACTCGACCCACCGTTCGAGATTTTTATCGGTCCGATTTTACGCGTCTTTTGAATACTCGCGATAAACGAACGTATCGAGTGGGAGAATAATCGAGACGCTCGTTAAACGGCTATCGAATTCGTTGTTAAACGCGCCGAGGGTAAATTTTTTCCTCGCTTCGCTAGCGCGCTGTTTTCCAAACTTTTAATCGCTAATTATTTCCGCGAACTAGCGAAACTCCGCGCGATGCGTCCGAACGGCGCCGAAACTCGAAGTTATCCGAGCAGAGGAGAGAGGAGAGAGAGAGAAAAAAAAATTGACGGCGAGATAAGTTCGCGGTTCGAATTGAATTTTATTGCACCCCCTCTCGAAATTTCTCGTTAATTTCTATTTTGTGCAATTAAGGCGCGAGCGCGATAAGAGATTCGTATCAACTCCGAATTAATCCGCATTGGCGCGACTACGAAATACTTCTTGGCTCTTTCTGCTCACGTTAAACTCGTTTTCCTCGCAACTTTCTGTTCAAACTCGTTCTCGGTTCGACCCATAGGTATATATATACACAGCTTAATTTCCTTTCTCTTCTTTTTTGTCTCCTCCATCACATCATCCCCCCTGATGCGCCACGTGTCTCACGGCGAAAATAGGGATCCGAGAAAAGTGGAAGTCGGAAAAGTTAGTGATGAGTAAGAGATATAGAGAGAGAAAAGTGCTCAGTTCAAACAACCAAATATGTTTAGTTGGAAATATTTGGTTCTCAACGTCGCTGTTAATGAAATGGCAATGAATTCCTTGTTAAAAAATAAATATTCATAATAAATCAGAAGTATCGAATGAAAAAATTGTTCAATTGAGATACCAATAAAGTAACTAGTGGTAAGAAATAAAATATGAAGTTGAGCTAAAAGTGAACTCTAATAATTGCAACTAGTATTTGTCAAATAAAGATTTAATCGAAATATGAAAGAGAGCATTTCGATTTTTTGTACAATTTTGGTTGTTTCAACGAAATTCTTTTCTCTACGCAGATAGAGAGAGATAGAGAGAGAGAGAGAGAGAGAGAGAGAGAGAGAGAGAGGGAGAGAGAAAGATATAGAAAGTTGGTGCGTTGGTGATCGCTCCTCGCTAAAAAGCTAAGTTTCGCGTGAGAGTTAGCCAATTATACAGGTGCGTGCCAGGTGCACGGAATACAAAGAAATATAGCGACGATCGCCTGGCGTTTAGCGATTCGTTTTGTCCGTTTCTTCGCTTATTATTTTTCTTTCGCTCTCATTCACTTTATCCGTGTACACCGTCGAAACACGCGATGACCGATTATCGCGTGCATATTCGGAAAAACGTGCACCGTACAAATCGCTGTATTGTAGCGTCAAAAAAAAATTTATGGAAAACTGTAACGATCGTCGCTGTTTCTCTCTTTATATCCACGCAAGCTTTTCCGGCTCGAATTTATATTCTTTTTCCAGATATTTTGCTCCCGTTATGATTTTTTTTTGGTTGAAGCTTTTTTTTGTTCTCTTTTTTGTCGTTGGCATACTGAGCTTACCAGGTGGGACTCTGGACTGGTGAAGGTGACCACGGCGCCGTGAAGTCGCCTCGCGTATATCGTAGCCGAAGACTTCCCGCACAAAGCAGCGGTCCCAATAGCACGTTCGGCGCAAATCCGCGTTCACACACGACGACGAGAGCACACAAGAGATACAAGACATATACATTTTAAGATCGCATCTTTTCTCCTCGACAATCATTCGATTATTTTTTCGTTACGTTATTCGTTATTTTGCAACAGCTCGTGGCTCTACATCTCGAAAATTCGCGGTATCAGTGCGTCGGATGTGCGCTACGTCTACACACGGGGATGTATAACGCGGCAAAAAATCAGGGCCACTCTCGGCCCTCTTGACGTGTGAATGACGTAAGAGTGAAAGAAAAAAACAATTGGCAAAAAATGAATGACACGAGTTGAAATAGAGACTACGGGTTAGTTCTTACTCTAAATTGATATTTTTTTTTCCTTCCTGAAAGAAATGCAGTTCTCTTTAGTACAGTATTGAACGTTGATTGGTGGAGCTCGGGAATTGGGTGGTGACACAGACTATAGGGGCGGATTAAAAACTATCAGCGTAAAGTCGTATCCTGTCGAATCGGATCGATGCGCTTAACGACTAAATAGCCTTAAAACGCTACGAGATTCGGCACTCGGCTTTGTGGAGCGCCCGTATCGCGCTCTCGTTAGTACGCAAACACACACGCGCGCGCGCACATACACATTGCTACATAATACGTACAGGGTGTCTCAGAATTGTACCAGAGAGTGTCAAAAATCATTCCTGATCAGCTGAAGAAAAATTGAAACATCTCGCAAACTTCGTGACATACAAAATTTGAAATTTTTGAACTTCGCTCATCTAGAATTCTAGGACACCCTGTATGAACGATACTGTCCCCAATATTTCTATCGATAAGTAACGCCCGAACGATGCGATTCTCCGCGATACTGCGCGTATCGGGACTGACGCGATGACGTCCACGGCTTCATAACGCCGTCCGTCATGCGTCGTTTCGCGCGCATACGAGCAAAAATTATGGCAGCGGGGCGCGAGGGAGGGTGCGCGAGCGAAAACCGTAAATGCGCGCTGCCCCGCGCGTTCTCCAGTTGGGAGGACGTTAAACGAATTATCGCGGTCGTCGAAATTGCTCGGTGTGCGCCGTCGGGCAGCTCGCCCCTGCACGCCACTTTTAACCGTGTATTACGAGCGCGACGAATTTCTGTTCAGATAAATTCGCGATAGCGGCGAGGGCCGAAAAAGCTCGTCGAAGCGAGCCCGAGTTGCGTATTAGCAGTGTTTTTCACACGCAGAAAATTCCTGCGGCGAATTACGTTTGTGCGAAACATTCCTCGAAGATAAATAAATTTTTTCGTTTCGCAACAAACAGTATTAATTTGTTTAAAAAAATTCTGAAATAACAGAAATATTGCTAGCATATCGTATGACGCTGAGCTATCATTATATTGTCATTAAGAACTCGAGTAGAAAATTCTTCATGTGACACAAACGAAGTCTCTTTGCGCGAAAACTAGCCTCGAATTTTCACTCCGGCGTGGAGCACTTTTCCAACTCTGTCTCTCGTTCCCGGAGGATTCCGATGACCGCGTGTCTGCACATCCGGCCCAGGTATTAAGAGACTCCCAGTGTCTCCCTTAAATATGAAGGGACACGCGCGCCAGGGGTTTGGATAGACGTAAAACTTGACGGTGACTGCTCGCCTCGCGCGAGAGCGTCACGCTAAACTTCGCCCTCTCTCGCTGCATTCTGCATATCATATTAGCCCTTTACGAAACTCCCGGCATGGCGGGGATTAGCGAGTGATGCTTTTGAGCGACGGAGGTTAAAAAAGAGACGGCACCGCGAAAAATAAAAATATTCGTCGCGCCCGCAAGGACGAACTAATCGCGCGAACGTCGCTGAAAATTTCGTTAATTCCCAGTCCTTTAATAACTCCCGTAAATGGGGAAACTAGAAGCAGACGTTTCTTTCGCGAACGTACGGGAGCGAGAGAGAGAGAGAGAGAGAGAGAGAGAGAGAGGCTGTCATTAATCGTTTCGGGAACCGTTCGTCGTCTTGCTGTCAACTCGAATCCCTCGTAACTTTCGGTGGCGCGGGCTGTAATAACGGCGAGCAGTGTACAAGTTTCCCGCGTTAACATAGAAGTCGCGCGAGCGTGCAGTCCGACGGCGGGGCTCCTTATTGCAAAACTTGTCTCATTAAGCGATTCGGCTTTTCAAAGGGCGAAGATCGTCCTGACGATATTTCGTCGGCGTGAAAAACAGACATCGGGCCTTACCTCTCTATCTGACTTCCTCTCTCGATTAAGCGACAATGTAAAACTCGGAAGAGGAAAATTAAAGACCCTTCTCAAACTCGCGCACGGAGAGAAAGGTTGCTTGGGTTGTAAATTAAAATTTGTTTCGACTCATATTTGTTCGACAAATATAGTTATTGTTTATGGTGGTAACAAACCCTATTGTTCGTCGGCATTAATTCATTCAAAAAATTAAATTGTTAATTAAGTGGTTGACGACAACGGTATGAATAACAGCATTGTTAATGTCAGCTGTTTCGTTCGTTTTATTATCTTTTTTTACTGTGGTTTAACCAACTCGTTTCATAAAATTTATTAGATTCAAAGAAACATTCTTTGTATTTTCAAATTCGAATCTCTGCAAACAGGACGTGGGCTTTTCTTTTAAAAAATATTAAGGGGAGAAAGACGCGTCGGTGTCTCGTGCGGATTAAATGAAACGAGCGAGTGTTTCACGGAAGCGTGGAGTGCGCGAGTGTAAACATTTGCACGCGAAAATCCAGTTCGTTGCGTAACGACTAAACAACGACGGTTGTTGCCCTAGCGGAGAGGGTTAATAATGAATATGAAAATAACGAAGGCAACGAATCAGAGAGTTTCATTGCGAAGTTGGCTTTGACAGACCGAGCGAGCGCTGTCGTTATTCAGCCCTTAGACAGCTTTTTCAATAGGAAACGATGTATTTGTAAACCTGGACGTGACGTAATTCGTGAAACGACTCAGAAAACGTTTTAAAATGTCGAGAATTTTAATTCGACAAAAAGTCGAATTTGTATCTAAAAATCGCTTGGTCGAGAAAATTTCCACGTGAGGAAATTCGAGTTTCGGAATTTTCTCGTTAATCCAAAGACCGGCGAGGGGACAGAGGGTTGATTTTCTCGGTTAACGAGAGTCGATTCGTTCGTTTTCTCTCTCCCTTCCTCGGTATGAACGATCTGTCGTTACCACGAATGCACCAGACTCCGATTACAACCACGAGTAACGCGAGATTAGTAGAAAGAAAAAATATCAGCGAAGACGAATCCGGAAAAGAAATCCTCTGTCATTAGGATACTTTGTTACAATGGAACGATCAATTTGCGTTAAATTTTCCTTGCCGGAAAATTCATCGCGTTCCGCGCGAACTTTTATTTGGCTCGCGTCGAGAGCTCGGAAATTCCGACTGCCCCCTTTCTTAGTCCAGTCAGCCCACGGAAATAAAGGAAAATTTTGGAGAATAGCAAACAAGGGCATTTTTCGATGCAGCTCGACGAGCTGAATCGATTTTTCAAATAAAATTTTTCGATATTTCGCAAAAAACAAGGAAAAATGGCCTATTTTGACGGTTTTTTGAAGATTTGACTGTCTT
>NCVS01003315.1:0-10360 GCA_003055095.1 Goniozus legneri | reverse complement strand
GGGCTCCACGTTCACCGTGGATGAATTCCCGAGAATGTTCACCCGGCCTAGGAATGTCGTGAGACACTACTCCAGTTACCGCAACGAGACAAATCCATTTTTCCATCTGGCGTGTTTCAAAATCAAGTTTGAAAATCCTCGCAGGGTTGGCCAACGCTTCATCGAACGACCGCGAGACGAAATTCGTTCTCAAGGAGCATTAGGCTCCCGTGGCAATTAAAATCTCACGAGCCGCTCGTGAGAACGAAAATTCACTCGGTCACCCGGTACGAATCGGCGTGTGCGCGCTCTTTGTTCGATAGTAATTGCGAGATGTATCGCGATAAGAAAATTCCGGTTTGATTTTACGATCGAATGGAGGAATAGGTTGCGCAGGATGCTTGTAGGGCTTGTCTTTCGATTATTATCGATAAAAATATGAGATTTGAAGGATTTCAAACATAAACAGGTTTCGATTTAAATCGAGAAGCAACGAATAAATCAAAAAAATAATTAAAAGTTTTTCCCTGCAAAACAAATCTTTTAAGAAGGAAGAATTCCGAACAGCCTGAAATAACTATGAAATTGTTTTTTGCTAAATATTCTCTCATTGGGACGGTCCAAGATGAACTTTCGGCTCGTTCCACGCGTCCCAGTTGAAATATCGAAGCACGAAAATTCCAGCGAGAACGATTTCACGATACTCCGATAATCGTGGGGGGTACAAAGTAATCTCCGTTGAATGCTGGGAAACGGCGTAGTCGGTCGGCGAGGTCGATAAACTCGCGTATGGGTGTACGAGTTCGACGCGTTACGCGAGATTCTATTGGGAAACTGTGCGATCTCGCTCGCCAAGCGTGCGGAATACGCTTTTGCTTTCTCGCACTCGTTGGACTTTCACGTCGCGGGAAACCCGCCGTACAACGGCACCGTTGACGCTAATTATCCGGGCGCTGGCGTGTCGCAAGGAGAGGAAACCAGACGAGCCCGGCGTCTTCGAATTTCCCGATTTCGTTCGTCTCGAATCGACCGTCTCGTAAAACCGCGTCGCGATAAACGACTCGAGGTTGTTTTCGAAAAATCTCGATCCGGATAATTGCCCCGACCTCGGAAGCACTAAATCCGGAAGAATTTAGATCCCGTTTTCGGTAGCGTCTCGCGAAAAAGTCCCGGGAGAGAAATAATGACGTGGAAAAAAAAAATGATGGAAAAATGAGCGCGTTTTGAGAATATTTCTCGTCATCCTCGACCCGGCAAAGGCGAACAATCCGAGCGAAGGCCTTTTTCGTAGGTCGTCATCGCTGCGTTCTCGTTAGCCGCCGCGCGGAAGCTCGACGTGTCGATTGAAAAAGCCGCGTTACTCGTTACTCGTTAATTGGAGCGCGCGCGGGGGGAGAGGGAAAGAATTCCGAGGAAAATTTTAGCGAATCCGTGCTCTCGTGGAAAAAGGATGAGGTCACGACGGTGACGTATCGCGTTCGGGTTGAGAACCTCCAATCGATACAAGGCCCACGTTGCGTCGCGTCCTGTGACGAGAGTCTCCTTCGTTCAAGATGGCCGATGACGGCTGCTCGTACACACGAGAGAAGAGCAAACAGCGCCTCTAATCTCGCTTTTATCTCCGTCGCTGTAAATTACGGCGGATCTTCTAAGCGCTCGCAAACACAATAACCGGTATGAAATACACCAATACCGATTACGGTTTCTTTATCGACTGCGAAAATCGTGTGCATTGAGTGAAAAATTAGGAGAATCTGAATAAAAAAAAAACCGAAAAAATACAAAATAACAATTTGTTATTTATGAACAATTGTGTCAGTATGAGCTTTATTCAGAGTTCTAACTTATTTAGCTGACAAGAAGAAATTATTACACTCAATGAAAATAATAAGGAAGATACAAAGTAGCAGTTTATTTTTCTGCAAGAGAAATTGCTCGAATTATTTCTCGAGGCAGGAACGAGTAATAAGGGCAGTTTTCAAGGAAATTATCCCTCGTGTAGCCGTCTTCTCGCACATCGCTGAGCGTCCTTTGAAATATTCACCCTTCTCGTTGCACGGTGAAGACAGGGGAGGGCGTTCGAGTCTGTGTGTCCCCGATTTCGAAGGCTAGATCAGCCTCGCATGTACACGACCTACCCCGGTGCTTCGGGTGAGAGGGAGAGGGAGAGGAGAGCGCGATTCGCACGACGAAAACTGACAAACCTACTTTTCCCCTTTGTTCGCGCATTTTCACGGCAGCTTTCATCTCCTCTCTCTCTCTCTCTCTCTCTCTCTCTCTCTCTCGCTCTTGCTATCACCCGGGCGACAATTTCCGAGCCGAGGTGAATGCAATTTTGACGAAAATGCCGTCGAGAGGAGCTAATTTCGTAGCGGAATCGAGTCCCGCGGAAGTAAATATAGCCACGGCGAAAGAATAAAACTCGGTCGTGCGGGAATTTCGCGAAAATGTTTTTCACGGAATCCGGTCGATTAATACGAATATAATTATGAATCGGGTTTAATGATATTCCCATACCACATCGGAGTCAATAGAAACCGGAGTTTTTTCCACAAAAAGCGAGTGTATCGCGAATTCCTATCTAAACCAAAAATGTCTTTGCATACAATTTTTTGTTTAAACGAATTTAAAAAGTGTTACATTCGATGTTTATTTTATTTTTTTCATTTGTTTCGTACAAATGTCAGTCGAACAAATACTGTTTCTCTGGCCCAAGCAAACATTTTTTTCTCTACACAAACATTCCTCGATGGGGATGAGAATGCAAGTGTATTCGAAGAACCTGCAACTTCCTCCCGTCAGTAGCGAGTCCGGAGCAATCTGTATTGCGCGCGCGCGCCTTTCCAACCCCCTGACAGGCGACTCGAAATCGCGTGCCCCCGATTACGAAGGCCGCACGGTCCAGCCAGGCTGTTGAACTCTCGGGCTCGCGAGGACGGGGTGAACCGCTTTGCCTTTCTTAGAGCCGGGAGAGCGAGAGAGAGAGAGAGGAGTACAGCTACGAGAGGGAGAAGAGTAGAGCTGTGAGAGAGCCGAGAGGGAGAGAGAGAGAGCTCGTTTTACGATCGTTACACAGTTTCGCTCGTTCGCGCCTCCCAATTCCACCTTCTCGCTCTACCCTTCCTTTGTTTTCGGAATCGCTCGATATTAACGCGCCGAGCATTATTCATTATCCAGTAGCCATATAAACGACCGCATTCCCTCAACGATTTTACGAGCCTGCGAGCTTTTCATTTCGCGCTTCGGAGGATTCGCATTTGGCTCGGGAACCAGTTACGATACAGTTTTCAAGGCCGGAAAATTTCGGAACGAGCCCGGGGTAATGGAATTCCAGCCCCGAGAAAAATCGTTCGGGAAAATATTTGCTTATGAACGAAACTAGATCGGCGACAATGGTTTCGTAGCAGAGAAATTCAATAAATTTTGTTTGGACGAATTAGAGTATTCGAAATAGTTTCATTTGAAATTTATTTGAAATTGTTTTTATTTTCAAATTATTGTTCACAGAATATTTCGTACAAGCAATCAAACTTTTATGGTCCAAATTTTTCTTCGGGCAGATAATAACCGATGAATAGAATTCGCCCTCGCGAAATATTTAAGGCATTCTCGGTCGGTGGGCAGCCCAAGTCCTACATCTCCTCCCGCCCCCTCCCCCCCAATTCCCCTCTCTCCATTTCGCTCTCGCTCTCTAGCCGTCGACTCGGTTCATCGGCCTGTCCTTCGTATCTGGGCCGCTCCTATCCACCCATATCAGCCTCTTTATCGTAATTCATGCCGAGCGAGTCGGTGCATTGTGAACGCGACGAGCTCGATCGCTCGGCTCGCATGCCGACCGCTAAATATATATATATATATAAGCTAGTACATACAATGTACCAACCTACGGGCACGGGAGCCGCATAACTCGGATGAAAGTAAACGGCGAGACGCCGTATGGTTTCGCAAAATGCGCCGCAGTTGCGCCGAGACGCGACTTTCGAGTTTCCGGTTATTGCGAGAAAAGCACCGAGTTTGAAATTAACGAATATTTACAACGAGCGACTCAAGTTTGGAAATAAAATCCGATCCAGACCTAAATTGTTGAAATTATGAACTAAGTTTAAGAAGAAAGTAAAAAAGGTTATAAAATTTTTTTAAGAATTGTTCCTAATGTTAAATATTAAGTCGGGTAGTCTCACTGCTGTTGAACAATTCCGGTCCATATAAATGTTCATTTTTCTCAGGAGAGCGAACTCGACAACGCGCAGGATGCAATTCTTCTCGCTTATCTAGTCGGGAGCGAATCCCGCGAAGGCGATTGTGTATCAGCTCGCTTTTTCCAGGTAGAGCGGATTCTCTCCCTACCAGCGTGCCCGTGTGCGCGGAATGCGCGAACCGATAACACAACGCGCTCGAGAATATTCCACGAACGGCGTTCTTTATCCGGCCCCCGCGAGGAGCCAAGATTTCGCGCCCGCATTGCTCGCGTAATTTAATTATCTCGCGATAGAACCTCCTCGAGTTTCCGCGGAAGTCATGCGGCGAAAATTCGTTCTCGACTTCGAGGCTCTTCGACGTCTCGGAATTCGGGCAAGGTCCTCCTCCTCCCCCCCCCCCTCCCCCCTTCCGGGTGAAACACTATCGAGCCGTTGACGTCATAGGTGAAGGGTCGTCGGTGGCTAATTTTCTCGCTAATCGGGCCCTCCCGCGCACGCGCGCAGCCCTCCCGGCCTACGTGCTCCTCGGCTCGCCGGATCAGTTTTAAATCCGCACCACTGATTCGCAAAATCGCGCACGACGCGGTACGCTCGCTCGAAATTCCGGGCCATTGTGGATCGGCGAACTCGATTCACCTCGATAAATCACAACCTGAGCGAGAAATTCGATCTCGGGGTTTTCGCAGAAATTGATTTTTCCGCCGAGCGAGAGTGAGGGAGTGAGAGAGAGAGAGAGAGTCGTGCGCGCGCATTCGAATGCGAGAGCGCGAGCGAGCGAGAGATGAAGAGGAGGTTGACTCTCTCAGGCCGGTTGAGTAAGCGAGCGTGAGCCGATGACGTCAGAGAGTGAGCACGGTTGCAGCGCCCTAGATCGAGGGAGGTCACCGCGCGCGCGGCCGGGCCGATGGCCCGCCGAGGTCGTACCCTCGCCTCGGTTCGTTCGCTCCCCTCTTCGACACTCACCGTCGCACAATCGCCACCGCGATTCTTTTTTCCTCTCCCTAATCGAGTTTTCTGGGTTAGACCCTAAATACGACCGGTGAAGTGAAAAATTCCAATTGTTCCTCCGAACTAGCCCAACATTTCGCTCGGTACATGTCTGGTTATCTGGGTCGAGTCCTAATGCCCTAATAGTTAAAAATTAATAATGATAGAGTGCGCACGTTCAATTACTTCGTTGAACTATTCTAACATTTGACTTGGAACATGTCTGATTATTTGAGTTGAGCCCTAATGCTTCAATAATTGTTATTTTCGATCAAACAGATAGCATACGATTTTTTGGACAGACTAGCCATTCCACATTGGAAATATTTCTGAATTGTCGAATTAGGGACTCATTAACTATGATACATTTGTTTTGTCAAACACCCCTATTTCTAATATTTTTTTAGACCAAATCCTACAAGTGCCCTGACAAACAACGGACAATCAGTTGTTTTATTTTCCGAGTCGAAAAAGGGTTTTTCAAGCCACAATTAAGAGAAACGAGAGCTCGCTATTGCATTCGGTTCGTCACGTAGCACGAGGTCTTTGCACGCGCCGCGTTGCCCGTGCCAAGGTACCAAAATAAACCACCCTTGATCGACGATTGCCCGGGTTAATAGTCACTCGTCGATCGATTTCACAGAGTCAGCCGAGAGTCGGGCATTAGGGGAATCGAGTCTCGAATGAGGAGCGATTTTTATCAAAAAATGACAAGCGGAAAGTTCGAATCGAGTAAATATTTACGATGTCCTGAGTTGATGTCATTCAAATCAAGCGAAATTTTGACAAATTTCTCGATTTAGGTCTAACAAATAGCGGCTGGTCCGCGAGAATCTCGATGTGAAGAACTAAACGATTCTTGCCACACGCTGGATCGTCGCGAGCACGTAGCTAGAGAGAGAGAAAGAGAGGTGGAAGTGGACTGGCGGGGGAAAACGATGCTCTCCGTCAGTGGAACAACGTTCCGCCGTGAACCCTCGCGGTCGACGTCGTATATAGACGCGAAAATCGCTCCTAACAAGCTCGACGAGCGCATCGATACATTTTATCGCAAATCCTTACCAATCCCCCCTCCCCCCTCTCACTCTCTCAATGGAATGCGCAATCGATAATAACAACGTCCGAGAAGTTCCGAGCTCGATAAATGGACGAGCGAATTAGCTTGGATTTATTCACGGCGATTTATCGAGTATAACGGTAGATCGTCGGCTTGACCGTATAACGAGCATTTAATTCGCGCTGAACCGAGACGGCCGGTGCGCTCGCGGGGGCCGCGGGGGTGGGATAACGATCACCTTCGCACACCTCGGCGAAACGCTTTTTGCACGCCGTTTATAAAAGAGAATGATCGAGAGGAGGAGAGAGAGAAAAAAATGGCGATATGTATACATCGCATAATCGCGCACGCGCGAAAGGAGAAAGGAATATATAATTCAGGGAAGGTCGGAAAAATCGAAAGGTCGGGCCTCGGATAAAACGGGGCTGCCGTTCGCGAATCAACGGGTAATTATCGACGAGAGTAGCGAGACTAGATAGGAATCGCTGGTATCAACGTTCACCGACACCTTCAAGGTCCCGTCGCTGCTACACTGAGAAATTTGATGGCATGATTTAATCTCTCTAACATTAAACTGCTGCATTTACTAATTTTGCAAATGTTTGCTGAACTATATTAGTTACTTTTATGATTTCAGTGTTAAAATGAATAGTATTTTCTGTTATCTCAACGCTTAATTTTCTACTTCGTTAATAGTAAAAAGTAACGTTATGTGTACTGATAGTATTCTGGGTTGGTTGTTCTAATAATAAACGAATAGGAAATATTCATAAAACATGCCTAATACACTCCTCAAAATAATTAAGGGGACACTCGTTTTGACATAATTATAAGTTGACTAAAAAGGATTAAACCAAATGAGCAGGTCATGTTAAAGCGGAAAATTCAAGTTTTTAATTGTTTCAAGGAGCATATTTCAGTTTAAAAATATCGCACAGTTTTTCCCCGAGTTCGATCCTAACAAAGTACAAACACCTAATAGATTGCAATTCCTGTTCTCGCGAGCTATTCTCGTATTCCACGGGCGATTAGCTATCGCTCGAGTTACGCGCCGGTGTCTTACGTAAAAACAGATGTAACTCGCGCGAGAGCCGCGTGTCTGCACACGTAGCTTTGTTTTACGAGACGTCGATATCGCCGAGGTAGCTGAAATCCAGAGCCGAGAGGGAGAATTATCTGGAACGACGTGCGAGTCCGTAGAAAATAAAACGCCCGCGAGAGATCCGATAGCGCGGGTTGAACGAACTCTTATAATCTCTCGAGGATTGAAATAAAAAAAAAAAAAAGAAGAGACAGAGAAAATGGAATAACAAAAGCCGTGACCCTTGCCGGCTATCTAATCGCGTCTCCGTCGATAAAATTTAACGACGAGCTCGATTTTTTTTCTTTCGATTCGTCTCGTTTTTCCATTGTTCTCGTCCTACGACCGATCGATTATATCGGCTCACGCTAATGGCGTCTATTTCGCCAGCGGCCTGCACAGGCCGCAATTTGTCGCAACGGTGGCCGATTCGGCTCTCCCCCCGAACGAATCGGCTAATCGATTTTAATGGCGGTATTAACTCGCCTCGTTACCCGGACGACCTTTCGTTACGACAATCGGAGGATGCCCGCCGATGAATGGACGGCACAGGAGAGCTATTGGATAATATTTATTCGAGGATAATCGAGGTTTGATGGCACGCGACAGTCCGCTTGACGAGTCTACATTTTTCATGAAAATAAATCGCTTCTGACTCGTACACCGAAAAAAAATTTGTTCAAACTGCTTAGTTATTTAAAAAAGAAATATCGTTTAATAAAATTAGTATCTTTAACTCGAACATATATGTGTTGAGTGTACTTGATATTTGGAAAACAAATTTTTATTTCTAGTGTATGAAAAATGAAAAATGATCTAGTGAAATGAGTCTGACGCGATTTAAATCGCCGTTTACGATGAATCTATGTATTTGCGATGAGCTCGGAACGAAGAGCCAAGGTGGCGCGTTCAGCGGTCACGCTAGGGCGTATTACCATAACGACGAGTGCGTTGATGCAGGTCGGGACGAGTGCTCGCGAGAATCGAAGCTCATCCTCGGTATTCCGAGGAAATTAATCGAGCCAGTAGACGGCTTCAGAGTGGAAAAACCGTCGATTGTTTTGCCAAACTCGGTCTCGATTCGGGCCGCTCATCGTGTCAAGGTCGCCCAGATTGCGTAACCGCTATACCAGAATGCGCCTCGTTAAACAATTTCTCCATCGTTCAACACCGAGAAAAAGTTTGTTGAGCAAACTCGGAGTACCGTCAATTATAACAGTACTCCTCTCGAGAGTAACCAAAATATTTTATTGGCGATATTGCGGCGATTAAAACACCGAAAACACAACTTTGAAACTACAGAAATGAATATGTCGGTCGAATGAATTAAATATAATACAATTTAAATAAATGAGAAATTAAATCAATTATTATTTATTCAGGATGAAATTTCGAATTAAAACTTCGTATTTATTATTCAGAATTTTATTACGAATAATGAGAAATTGATGTGTGATCAAAAACATGTTTCTGAATATTTATTTCAACTCATGCGAGCAAGCGCATTGAAAGAATCGCAATTATCGGTGGAAACTCTCGAATAAATTCTGCCGCGAGTTCTGAAATATCGGAGCTCGATCTCAATCAGCGGATCCGTTCCAGTTGTTGAATCGCGCTATCTCGACGGCGCGAAAAAAAGCCGCAGGGTTGAGTTTCGCGAGGACAAAGGGCTTCTTCGGTGCGCGAGCGCGCCCTAGTTTAGGCGGAAACTCAAACCGCACTCACCCTACATACCGTCCAACCTCCGCCAACTTTCAGGGACGTTCCCGCAATTTGGATTTCCCACGGATTTTCATTAGCGAGCGGAAAAAATCACGTAGACGACAAATCGAGAGCGTTAATCGTTCCTCTAGATAAATTCGCGATCAACCAAACTCGACCATCGAAACGCGACGAGCCTCGACACGCGATTCCCGTCGCGTGAGCTTCGCCGTTCGCGGGCGTTGCTCCGGAAAAAAAAATTGCGAAATTGAATTTTCACCGGCGCCGATAGACGCCGCTATTTGAATTTTAATGGGCCGCTGGGGCGAAATATTCATGAGCGGGATGGAAATCGGGCTGAGCCCGAGACAAAGCTCGACGATTAGGGAACTAGCGATTATGGCTCGGGTTTTGTCCCGCTGAACAAAGTTTGTTCAGACTAGAATTTCGGCAACAAATATGTTTCAACGAATATTTTTGGAGGTAATAAAACGTTGTTTGGTTCAAAAAATGTATTGTTTTTATTCAGTGAAGGAAATTTTTGAAACATTTATCGTGGCAAACGTTTCGTGAAAAATTGTTAAACAAAAGCACGATTTTCAAACGTTCGGTCGAATTTCGATGCTCGAATTTCGGACGGAACGAAATTCAAAGAAATTTTTTCGTATGTACGAGTGCGTCGTGTACACACTCGACGTACTCGGCCCAGCCAGCGTCCCAGTAAGCGGTTGTTCACCCCCGTACCCGAGTTTACGCGAGCTAAAAATCCTGGATTCGATTTTTTCCTTCTTCAGCCCCCGACTCGTCCCGGCCATCCTCGATTCTCATTCGCGATTCACGGGGAAAAGGAGATTTCTTTGGGCAACCTGAAAGAGGAGGGGAGGGTATACCCGCGGATACCGAGAAAGAAAGAGAAAAGTAGAGAAGAGTAAAAACGTCGATCGGGTCGGAAATAGCGAGAGAGGAGAGCGAACGGGGCCGCGTCGATCGACCTCGCTCGTTCAGGACGTTGCTCTTTGACCGTATCTAATATAAGACACTGGCAGCTCGCGACGCTCCTCTCCCCCTCCCTTCCTCCCCTCTTTCTACGTTTGTTACCCCCTTCTCGGTAAATCGCGAGACGAGAATAGAAGGGGGCTTATCTACGATCGTCGAGCTTATCGCGAGATCCACAGGATGACAGTTTGGGATTATTTTACTTCCCCTGCCGAAATCGTCCCTCGAAGCTCCCCGTCGATTCAAGGTGGAATTTTTCATGCATTTATTCACGAAAATCCGACGGGAATGACTGACCTCCAAGTTACCAAGTTAGCTACCCTAGAAAAGATTGCCAGTGCTAACAAAACGGCCAACGAT
>NCVS01003293.1:0-11234 GCA_003055095.1 Goniozus legneri | reverse complement strand
CTCGTCCTCTTCTCTCGCCGATACTGGAAGTAATTTGACTTTCCAAGAACGACAAGAAGGGTGAGAGGCATCCTAAACTTTAATTAACCGAGATTATTAGGACAGAAATGAACAAAGTTTCGTCGAAGGAAATCGGCGAAAGTGAGATACTCCTTCCTCTTCTTTTTTCGAACGCGGAATTCGAGGATCGAATATTCATATCGCAATCAAACTTTGCTTTGCCGCGCTCTAACGAGATTTAGGAGTCACTACACGGTAAACGAGCAACAAACAAGTCGAGTTTTCGCTCGAGAATCAAGAAGAGATATCTTTTTTCAAGCCGGATTTATATCTCTTTCCTTTTTTTTCTATGTACATATATCTCGATATCCCTGTTTTATTATTCGGAACAAATTTTCCGCGCTCGCGAAGAAGTATATCACATGGAATTTTTCTCGATTTGTCGGCGACACGATGGAAAAAATTCGGACGGAACGAGTGTCGTGAACGATGACAGCGAAACTCGAAAGTCTAGGCCGATGCATTATTCCCGAGCCAAAAGGCACGAGGAGGAGAGCGCCATTTGTCAACCGCAGGATTGTCGAACGAAAGATATCGATATATAGTTTCGCGTGAGCAGGTCCGAGTTGAAATTCTAATGCTATCACGCAGGACACGGCATTGTTGCGAGGAACTTACTCCGAGTCCGACAAAGTTGAGAATTTTCCTTTTTCCGCGAAAAACTCCAAACTATTTATGAAAAGAAAATTTCTGTCATGTTTTTTGCGGTAAAACTTTTTTAAATCTGTTGTAATTACATGTTGGGATCGTTAATATAAGAACTGATAATAATTTAATTACAAGAATTACTCGGAGTTAACCAACAGAATAAAGAAAACGTTATTATAATTTGATAATTTCTCATTTGTACAAAATTTCCCTCGAGTTACATAAGAGCTGACTATAGAGTATACGTATATTATTTTGATTCAGAAGCACAGAGTTTCGAACTGTAACGGCGTCGTTAATCGTGCGATGAAACTCCCGATAAACGCAACACCCACTTTGAACTTGGATCGATCGATGTGCCGATCATACCGCACGATTACAGTTCACAAAAGGATATTGGATACATCGCTTGGTGGTCGTTACGATAATCGCATATTATCCGGGAAATTTTCTAACCGATTAATTTTACATTTATTCATTTCGAAGAATATCTCGTGACATAAAAACGAAATCGAGCTAAATTAACGTAGCATTTACTCAAATACTGTCAATTTATTCTCGTTAGACACATCTTGAAGTTTGACAGTTTTTCATGTTGCATTATTTTCATTTGTCGGGAAAAAATTCTATGTCGTTCGGAATTACGAATCACCTTTGTGAGAATTTCATGACGTAACAGCTTTCCGCGCGCTCTCACACTACATCCGAAAAATATATTTACGTGAATTTATGACACGCGATTATTCTACGAATATCTGCGCGATGCGATCCGTCTGTTTCACCCTCTCCGAGCGACTTTTCACCTTTAAACGTAGCGCAATTGTTTCGCCTTCCCTTTTATTCGATTTAATTTCAACGCGCGAACTCGAATTCGCACCAGCGAGTTTATTTCGTCAATTTGTAATTAATATATTTTTCTGCTTTATTCGCGAGACCGTCAGGTCGTATCTGCATCAAAAAATTGCATTTACATAGACGACGACACAATAAATGTATCACTCAATTGAGTACTTATGTAGAATAACAAAAAGAACGAAAATTCGAAAAAATCGAGTCGATTAGAATTCTCTACGATTCTAACTGTACGTTCTTGATATCAGTATATTGCAACCGATCCAATTTTCAAGTGCACTATCGCAAATTAAATAAACGAAAAACCCGGGTTCAAAAATTTTTCGATCACGCTGAAAAATTCCCCCATGAATCGAGTTTTTCGCTGGCGTCATTTAGCAAACGCGCTCGTTGAATTTTCGTAAAGTGCCCGTATCGATGAATCTCATTCGTCAGCGAGATGGCGTGCACTCTTCTTTCCGCCGAAACCGGAAAACTTCGTCGGGGAAAATTCCAAAGTTTTCCCGACTCCGGAAGTACGACAAACCGCTTTTCGTTCGCTGGGCGTAACCGATCGCAGTGGGCGCTCTCGCTTTCGTTTTCCCGTTCGAAAGTTTTCCTTAGCTCGGTGAGAACGAGATATAACGGGGGATTGAAATCCGCAAGATTCTTGTTTAATAGCTATTATCCAGCTCGAAACTTGTAATATCGCATCGGGTGCTGGAAATCGCCAGATGTCACCCCCTCGACGTATAAATAATTTCAAACCTCAACAGTGAAATTAATTTTGACGTTTCCACAGCAGAAACTTACCACATTTCACTGAGATAACTAATTGTCGAGGTAAAATTTGTAAAAAAAAAGAAAGCAACTACACCACATGTATGAAATTCAACTGAAATTCAAACGAATTACGAAGTAATATATTTTTACCGATTAATCCAGTTAACCTTACAGTTCTAATGAAAAATTTTAGAATCAATATACACTAATTCACAAAGTAAAATCGTATCAGTGAAATATCAGTCGATTTGATTCTAGAGGCAATTACCGTGAACGAAAAAAATTCAATTTGGAAACGGAAAAGAAATCGAGAAACCGAAACTGTATTCCATTTCTGCAGCGGAGTAATCGAATCGCGTCGTAAATCTCGCGTCCTCCGCCGCGGTATTTATCATCCGTGGCAAAAAATCAGAAACGTCAGAAAAGGGAGTAAAAAATAATTACGTTTTTGCGAAAGATCCTCAGTGCTCGGATATATTTTGACACGTATGTGTATATACCATATACGTATGTATTCAAGGCACACAGACATAAACTATACATATGAACCCTTCACGCACGGCGAATTTCTGCAGCGTCGGCGGCAGATAAAATCCCGACGATTAATAGTCGTGGGTTCTCTTTTCTCTGTATTTTTCCTCTCACGTGGACACACACCGAACCTCTCGTTGTGTGGTTATCATTCGACCGCGAATTGTACTCCGCGGTCTCGATAGTCCAAATTCTACCGAATGTGCGCGCGTACTTGAATATACAATGTGGCCCTCGGAAAATATTTCCCTCTGTTTTCCAGTTTTCGCTTTTCGGTCAGATTTGTTAAATATTCATTTCCAAGACAATTCCCCAGCCTCGGTGAATATTAAACCTACACGTCCTGCTACGCACGACAAAGTTAGCGAAATTTTGGTTTCGATTTCAGAAATATGCAATGAAAATGAAATTTCATGAATATGCCGCCAAGGGGTGTTCTATACAGGACAAGGATGAATATTTTTGGGAGCCAAATTTCATTAATTAGTCGAATCAAACAATTATGCAACTAAATTATCACTCTAACAATTCTAAAATAAATATTCAGTTGGTTTCTTCTTCGTATACGTACAAATAGGTACACCCCGTATAGACGTACATAAGTCACCCTGAAAACGGTCCCTCGTTGAAAACGCGCTCCCTCTTTTTTATGCGCGTGTGCGGGGAAAATAAGAATGAAAAAAATGACCTCCATTAAAGGGGTGACCGTCGATGCTGCGAGTAACGGGCCGACGATAATAATGGCTCGTGCATAAGATATGGCCCCTCCTCGCTCGAGTTTCGAGTGTCTCGCCGAACCAGGCCGTGGAAAAGCAAATTTATATCGACGATAATTCCAGACGTGAACGAGAGAACAAGAGAGAAAGAGAGAGGGAGAAGGACGAGAGAAAGAGAAAAGGTATAACAGGCGATTTTCACCTGTTACTTCCATCTCGTCGGAATCGTTATTCCGTGCTTTTTTATACGACCATGTATATTGACCCTCGTTGCCCGTACCTCACGCGCGGATTTCGCAATGGGCAATTTCACTTGGTGAGAGCGAATGAAAAAAGAGAGCCCAGGTCGCCTCGAAATGGAACCACACAGAGAATTCGACCTAGAGGGGAAAAATTTTTAGTTCTCGATGAGATCTCTATTTCTCGTTGCTGTGTGTACAGCTGTGTTCGATTTTATATTTTCTCTCGACCCTTCTTTCAAGAATCTCTCTCGATCTGGCGTTTCGAAATTTTTCGCAATTACAAAAAAATTGTTCTCGAAAATGAGCGAGGACGAATCTATTGGAACGTTTGAGAGAAGTTCGAGAAGAGAAAACGCGACAGATGTCGATACGCGAAAGGACACGCGAAATGTGATATATTCCACTCGTCGGGCAATATGTCGTTGGCCGGGGCGGCTAAAATGGGAGGAGAAAAAAAACCTAGAGAGACAGGACGTTGTACATTGCGAGAGAAAAAGTAAGTGGGCACTTTGCGAGCTCTACGTGTGGAGTTTTCGTTTCCCCGTCCGCCACACTCCTCCCGCTTTTTCCCTTCTCTTCCAGTTCGCGAGAAGGAAAAAGCGTTTTAACTGCATTATACGCCGAGCCTTCAGGAAATTTAAGCAGACCGGATGCGATGCAATTTCGAAGAAATATGAAAGCGCGCGTGAGCTGAGTAGAACCGCTCCTCCCTCTCCCACTCGCGCAGGTCTCCCCTGCTCTCACTCGCCGATACTCTCAGAGTTTGTTTTCCGCATTTCTTATTCTCGCTAAAACGTACCGCGTTCATAAAGATGTTATTAGATTGCGCGAGATTTAATCGAGACGGAAATAATCTTCTTTCTCGATATATTCATGAAAACGTTTAAAGAGGAAAAACTAATCGTTTTCGATATAAATGATCGAGTAGTTGAAATGTTGTTAAATTCTCAATGAGAACAACTCTCTGTCGTCATGGTTGATCCCAAATATAACAATAGACACAAATCAGCTTTATAGCTATACTAACAAAAAATCCAAATAAATTTATACAGAGAAAAGAGATATTTTTATACGAAAAATATCTTTCTAGGAGCAATTGAGAATCTCTTCATACAAACTTTGCTTGTCCACATTGGGCGAAATATATTAGATTTCGGGCGAAAACGGTCCGGTGAACAAAACACGTTTAATCGGCGAACCTGGCCGGAGTCCACGCGTTTGATACTCGCGCAAAGATTTGCGCGAGTTTCTATTGCTACGTAATTTGCATTGGTTTGCATTCGCCTGCACTCTCTGTGTACAGAAACGAAAACGCTTTCGCTTCGAAAAGACCGAAAATTCGTAACGCCGGTGCCATACTCGCTGCGTGGTTTTGCATTAACCATATAAATAATAGTAGCTCGGGGGGATGAGATTTTATGCATATGCATGGAACACACCTGCTGCGTTATACGAACGATGTTCATTAATACCCATAATCTCTCCTCGCTCTCTCGTTCTCTCACTTTCGCGCGCCCGTTATGCATTCGACGTAACAACGGCTCTTCTGATATACACGCCGCGGGAAAATATGTTTTTTACATACCCACACGGAATACCAAACTCCCGGTTCACCTTTGACAACGCTGAACGTCGATGAACTTTGGATATTTAAATTAATAGCGCTCAGTGACGAGGAATAGCGAACGAAAATATCGCTCGTAATTATCAGTCTCGATCAACTTTGACATCTTGTGTATCACGATCAGGAAAATTTATTAGGGGCATGCACAAAGAAAATGTAACGGAAAAATTCACGTGACAGTTTTGAATGTCGATGAACTTCATATATTTAAATTTGAATGAAGGGTAATAAGCAAAAATAATATCGCTGGTAATATTTTGTCTCGAATCTCCTTCTTCTCGGATAGCCAGCTTTGAGATAATTACAACTTGAGTGGAAAGGATGCGAAGCAATTTGAGCGAGTTATGAAAGCCGCGCGTACACCTCGGTGAATAGCGATTACCCTCCTATCGCAATTTTTTCTTAACTCGAATAAAATATTTCCGTTAAACGAGAAATATGAATTCCATAACGTAACGTACGATCCCGCCTTGGGCACGGTTATCGGAGGGAATTCCGACAAAGTGGAATATCCTCCATTCGCATTATTCCTGCGTTTGATGTCGACGATTATTTATGGTTGAGCAGAACTAACAAACGAGTACAAGTTCGGCCTCCCGTTTGCTGTATTACGTTTACTCAGATGCGTCTCTCATTCCACTTGGAGTATTCGGCGATGTTTTCACTCGTTTAACTTTTTCTTCGCCCGCCGAGAGAAAAGTCGACGGAATCGTATACGTGGCCGAATCTCTTTCTAAGAACGATATATATGCAGTGAAAATAACGACCAATTATACCGTTTCGTATCGCGACGACAACGGTCCATACTTCTACGACCTAATTTAAAAACGCACCCAAGAGCAAGAAAAAAAAATCAACAGTTTTATACTCCTTCCTCGTTATATCAACACGGTACGGCCAAGTAGTCGACAAATAAAAAATTAACAAAGTTCATAGAGAAGGCCGTAAGAATCATATCCTATAAAAAGAGCGCGAGTGAATTAATCACCCGTTGACAAGACTATTTACACGCCGCGCACACCAGCGCGTTGCTTCAACAACGTCACTCCTCCGTTGTTCTTTTTCCGCGTCCCCTCCCTCTCGTGTTATCTTTTCAAACAGGGTGACGAAATAACGCGCGAGGTGGGGTTGCGTTTTTCGCGTCGTTAGTAAAACGTCGTTAGTCTCTCGTCGCATCGAATCGGAAGAGGAGCGTCGTTGATTCGCCCGTGACTTTCCTGCTGCGTGATAAACGTCGAAACATTCAACGGGAAATAACAAGGAGGTGGATACCAAAAAAATTCACGCAAAACAACGAGGCGAGAATATTTTTCCGGCCGAACGATCCGTTCGCGCTGGCCTTTCGAATATCGGAGTAGTATATCACTTGGTAATGCACGCGAATGCATTCTTTTTATTACGCCCCTTCCGGCGTATTTTTTTTCGCGCGCAAAGTGCGTGAAAATGCACGGCAGGATGCAATCGCGCGTCCAGGCTTTATGGAAGGGAATGTAAAACATTACTTTACGTCCAGCGGCGTTTATAGTTTGTAAAGCGGAGCGTTATATTCTCATCGTAAAAACGGAGCGTGATGGAAGAAGCTCGGCGCATCGAAGATTGCGTTAAGCTAACGCCAATCGAAATTTCATTTCTGGATCGCTCGTTGCGGCGAGGGACAGGAACCGATGCATCGGGCGGATGCTCTAGACGAACGCCAATCGCAAAAATTTATTCTAGCCAAATATTTTTTTAGACGCACCACAATGTGCCGGAAAAATGCATCAAAAAGTGCATCAGGGGCACTGATAAAAAAAACTATCTTGATTCAAGAAAAATATTTTCTTGATTCAAAATATTCATTTTTCTTTATTTAAAAAAATTAATTCTTAAACTAAGAAATTATAACTCTTGGATGAAGAGTAAAAAATTCTTCGTTTAAGAGTTATGCTCTTGATTGAAGTATTTTGTAGTTTCTAAACAAGATAAAAAAATGATAATGATAATGTCTTTGGTTGAAGAATTTGATCGTCTCGATCGAAGACAAAATACGTCTCGAATCAAGTCAAAATACTTTTGGTCGGAAATGTTGAAACTCTTACGCTAAGAAAATCTAAACCAAGAGAAGAAATTCTTGACATAAGACAACTAGTTTTCTTCAAAATAATTTTCTTAAACCAAGATTATTTCTCTTGAATCAAGATAGTTTCTCTATCAGTGGGAATGTATCACGAGAATGTATTAGTAAGATGCATCAGAAAAATTTACCAGGAGAATGCACTTTCCGAACAGAATTAGTAATCCGAATAAATTCCTCGAGTATCGTGTATTTTATGGGCGTGAACGGAATTCTCCGACGAAAGAGGGTAGATTATCCGCAGAATGGAAATTGGAACGTGCGAGGGCGCGTTGAGTCACAATACCCGGAGAATATCGGGAGGGGAAGGGACCGTGCCGAGCCACTTCCAGTTGCGGAACAGACTCGCTTCCCGGGAACTTCCCATGCACGCTCGATTCGGAAACGTCCGCGAGAACTCGTTCGTACTGAGTGATTGCCCACGAGACTACGTTGCTAACGAATTGTTTTATCACCATTGTTTCTCAACACGTCAGTCCGTTATCGCGATTGCTCCGATCGACTCGCGTTGTCGCGCCGGGCTTGGAAAATTCAGCTTGCAGCAGTTTAATGCATTCCCGGAGTTTAAGAAAATTTTTGCGCGGAAATTGCGGTCTGAACTCGGCAAACGAATTAACTTCGGATATTTCGCATAATCGGCTTTGGCGCGTCCCTTTTTGATACTTTACCGCGGCTTTACGCAAAAGCGAACCGTACAAATTATAATAGTTCTCATTTTTGGTCCCCGATGAAACTATTCGAGGGCGCACGATAAATTTTATCCCTAATTATAAATAGCTTCAATTTGTTTTAGGATTGTAAATTAGTTTTTTCATTTCGAGTTCGCCTCAGGGTGGCGATTCGGATAGATAGAGCACGAACGGTTAATACCTTTCAGACGAGGTATTTTAATTCTGCTGCTCCGGCGTAAATCGCTTCGGTAGAATGGAATGTCAAATAACAGCGAGCCCATTGAAACATCCAATTTTTAATGTACGCGTCGGAGTAATCGAAATTGGAAGTACAGCGTTGCGAGAATTTCCAATTTCGAGAGAACCGACGAGTTTAGCACCGTACGACGAACAAAGTCGCGATTTTGAGCCAACGAAACACGGACGAGCCGCGAAGAGAACCAGTTTTCGTGATATTGGTATTATAGCCAAAACGCATCGTGATGCGACTCGCAGATTGACCCCAATTTTCATTAAGTTTTTGGCAAACCGATTTGGCGCACGTTAACAGTGCCTTTCGTTTCGACCATTACGGCACTTGGAGCGCAATTTTTTTGCGGCTTTTCACGCCGTCATAAAATCGAGGTACGGCACCGTAACTAATAAATCACCGTGATAAATAACGTTAAAGCTACTGACAGTTCTAATAGAAAATTCACTACTGTTCCGTCCTTAACAAATTTATTTCATCGTATTTCTATTTTAGCGTTAGAATGCACAAAGAAAATACACGAACGAGATGCGTTTAAAAAATTTACAATGAAAACAGATAAAAACCTGCGAGAAATCTGGATTAAAATGAATTTATTTCGCGGTATTTCTGAATTTTTCAAAAATTTTCATAAAAAAATCAACGTGAAAAGCCGTAAGAATAGCAGTGGAAATATGTTGGAAAAATGTAACGCCGTAACTAGAATTCAATTCCGGAATGCTCTCTCGCCAAACTGAAATATAATCAATAACGCGGCGCGCGCGGTTATAATGCTCACGACTACTTTCCTCGTTTCCTTATTCAGTAGTACGCCGATCGCTGAGCGAACCAGATTTTCTCGTTTGATTTCATTGGCAGTAAACAGGGCCGTTAGGAGGCCGCGCGTGTGCAATATCGGGGCGTGTTTTAACGGGGCACCGAGTTCGTGCGCAAATTCTCTTCTATACGCGGGCAGCGCGCACTTTGCAGCTTTTACAACTGTAATATCTGCCGACGTAATAGTCGTGTAATATTCGTCGTTGACTCTCCACGCGGCCGAGTCTTCGCGCCCGGCTCATAAGCGAGTCCCGTTGTTATTGATATGGGCGCGAAAAAATTCTCTCGCCGAACGCAATCTTCATTGCGATTCAATTTTCCCGAGAGCGCGGCCTGGCCTCGCGCTCGTTTTGTATTTCACGAAAGCCCGTGCGAGAACCATCAAGATATATTTTGTGGCATATGGGATCCACTCCCGAGACGGCTGGCTGCGTAAACGGATGGTTTTGAGTTACGAAACGTTATTTGAATATTTCCTTGTGTTACGTTTGATTAAGATAGAAACACCGGCGATATCAATTTTCGGTACAGTATTGTTACCAACTATTATTTCCTGACAAAGAACGTTGTAATGATTTTATCAAAATTCCTCATTCATTCCTTTTCAGTCTAGTGAACTGGCTTTGTTTCTTTGAATACATATTCGTACGAAAGCGTTCCAATTTTATGTTATTAGTAGTAAAACAATATTTCAAAAACCTCAGTTATTCAAAACCGCTTAATCAGCTATCGTTTGAAAAAAATTCCATTTACGTAAATTTATACATTCTGGAATCGTAGCATTTGAGGATTAAATATTGGATTTTTCTGACTGTCGCTTCTGTTATTTCATTTTCATTAACTCTAACATTATATAAAAAAAGTGTTTACTGGAAAAAGTATTTTTAAATATTTAATAACCTAACGTAAAATCTCTCGAAAATCCAGAACTCTATCGCACGTTTCATCAAGACCCATTCCGACGGCGGGAAACATAGAAATTCAGCGCGGCGTTTGTTGGGAGAGAGGCCAAGGGAGGTGCTGTGAGAGCTCTCGAAAGTCGAGTCGAACTCGCGTCAGTATCGAAAAGCGGTCGGGCCGAGCGGATGTGGGGAACGAGATGCGTTCGACTCGGCGAACTTCCCCTCTTTAAGGACAAACCAAGCGAAACCGGGGGAAGGTTGGAAAGATGGGTCCGTCTAGCTCCACCTCTGGGGATAACCCGGGAGGTACGGGGTAGGGAACGGACAAAAATCGGTCCCCGGCAAACCCCGGGAAGACAATAAAGGTCGAGTTTTGAATTCCTACGGGAGTGAACGAGGAGCAACTCCTGCACGGGCAAGTTCCGGGCGAAGTCACCGGACTCCGAAACTCCGAACACGCCCGGATTATACGCGGGCGTCGCGAGAGCGGAATACTAGCTCGGCTCGTTGCCCGAGACGCCTCTCTCTCTCTCTCTCTCTCTCTCTCCTCCTCGCTCGTTCTCTTCTCACTTACTCTGGCAATAAAGGATCGTCGCGAGACCTGCAGAGATGACGACGCTCTTCCTTCAGTAGGCGAGAAACGCGACCATCGCCGTGGCATTAAACGGGAATTTAATTACCACTTCGCAGTTCTTGAGCTCGTACGAATTGTGTTTTCGTATTCGATATATAAGCATGTTTCATTCGCGAGAGTACTCTCTTGCGTCGGTAACGAGATTGCACGGGGAAAAATAAGTTGGGTGGATTTTACTGCTTTGGTTGAGCTTTTCTTGATGTATGAAACTATGTAAATAATTATAAAATGTAATGAAAATATTCTCTATGCTCACAGCCAACGTTTTTACGTTTCGAAAAATGAATTATAAAGAAATATTGCTCCAACGAACAACCGTTATTCATCTTGCGACCCGAAATTAACACCGATACCCTAGAAAAGATTGCCGGTGCTAACAAAACGGCCAACGATTGGTCCAGCACTGGCTAGCC
>NCVS01003292.1:0-49127 GCA_003055095.1 Goniozus legneri | reverse complement strand
AACCTAGTGCTGCAAGCTAGAAACTGGTTAATCACTAGATAATTTTCTACCTGGGAATCCGTAACTCTATAATCTGATAATTAATGATTATTAAATTAATCAATTGATTTATGAGAGTTTTGAACGTAATAAGTGGTTTGTAATTACAGAAGGAAAAGGTGAATTTGGTTATATCGATTATACCATAACCATTAAATGATTAAAATTCGAAATTAACAAGATTAGAATTCTCGTGAAGTGAAAATATTTTGGAAATTATTAAGATTTTGGATATTATTATTATTAAGACGGTGTACTTCTGCAATTGTTGTTGTTGTCATCGTTGTCGTTATGTTTATATTTGTTGTCATTCCTTCCGATGATAAATTTATATAGAACATATAACGAAGCTGATCAATACTAGCATCAAGGTTAATGTTCGTCGTTGTTAATTTCAGTCTCGTAGGGTACATCGAAACAGCCGTACACGGAGAATATTCCACGGAACAATTTCGAGGTCGCGACGAACTCAACGCGTTCAAGACCGTGAGATATCGATTTCCGAGTCTTCAACGGAGATAATGTTCGGTTTTCTAGAGAGATGCAGGAGAGGTCGAGAATAATCATAACAGCCGGACTTTCTACGGAACGCGCAACGATAATGGGTATCGCGTACTGTTTTTTCCGCATTTATGGATTCGTTCTTACGTCAAGCCAACCATGTACCCATTCCATACGTTCTCGTAATGGGCGTCTACGAGAATAACGAGAGGAATCCAGAAAAATATTCCTTTCAATACAGTGGCAAGAAAAGCTATAATGGAAACACGAAAAAGTCAGTCAGAGGAGTATATATATTAACAATATAATTTGTACTTTAATAGCTGTGACGACATTGTACATAAAGGGTGTTCGAAAATGAGCCTTCCAGCAGCAAAATTTTTAATGTCTCAAACGAGTTGCAATGATTGTAAACTCACCCCTAAACTCTTCTATTCTAACTGTGAGTTCTTAACGATTCACTGTTCAAAATATTTGTAATTCTTTTAACTTTTAACTCTTTAACGTCAACTGATTTTAGAAACTGTTTTTTTGTTCTAATAACTCCAACTTGTTTGTTAACCAATTGAAAAATATGATTGATTGAATTAATTATTTAAGATGAAATTAGTTATCAAATTTAACGACAATAGAATAATTATTAAATTGCGATTTTTTGTACAATAGCCTCAATAACAATTATTAATACCGTTTATTACTTATTGATTCATTATTCTCATTCATTTCATTTCATTTGTTTGATCTTAATTGTAAAATTATAATTACCCAAATGGTTTCCATAAATATGTAATAATATTCATATTGGAACAAAATATTTTCTACTAAAAATGGGTGTATGACAATTTTATTATCCTATGATTATAAAGTTATATTGCAATCATCAAAAAAACCCATCATTCTCCCCCCATCAGATGCTCCCTTTTAATTTTGCAACTTCAAAAAAATGTTCTCAAAAAAGGTGAATTATATACCTAGGTATATCAAACCAATTACTATGTTAATTAGGTATATACCTGATAAGCGAGAGAATTTTTTCCGATACCAGTCACGACCTTATTAATTAATATTTGAATTAGAAGATAAATCAAAATTATTAATAACAACTATCACGATTCGCTAACATCACGTATTAAATTACTGAACAATTAACACCGTTTTAACGTCATATTGAGAGAAATTTGCTAGCTCGATTTTACAATATCGATTATTAAACAGCAAATTAGTCGTATAAATTAATTATTCAGTAAATTTGAACTAAACCTCTTCTGGTAAGAGTTACGATAAGAAATAGTTGAATCATTGATAATAATTTGTAAGTACTATTTTGTTCGTGAATGTTTCTATTATACTGGTTATTTTCATATGGAAAACTCGAACATCGTATAGGGTTGTTATGCCAAAGTGACAATTTTATTCATCTGAAAAAACGTGCGAGAGATATAAAAATGTTTTGAACGAAAGTTTTATGACCTCGAGGGGAACATATATATGGTGGGCATACTTTTATGACCTTGCGACATACCATTTGAACTTTACCAAGGTCAACTCTGTTTTTCCAAATGGCAATCCCAATTTTATCATATTTCTGTAGAGTGGAAAAAAGAAGTTTCGTACCAAATTTCTCTCATTCGATATTTATTTTCAGAGATATTCATTGTCAAAGATATCCTAAATTTTACAATTTTTCACTGAAAAGAAAAATGTCGGCATTCGCGTTATCCGATGTACTCCACGAGGAGGTTGCACGGTCAGAATTGTACATCACAAGCTTAAGAGCTTACAGAGAATTTCTGAAATTGATAGATTTTTAATTTGTGAAAATTCTGTGTTTAATAATGTAGATGTAGTTGCTAATAAAAAAATTTGAAGATATGAAATGTATTTTTCAATTATCAGATTATTTTTTTTATGCACAAAGGCTTATTGTGGAATAATTAACTATATATATATATGCTATTCCATAATCACATGCTGAAGTGTTAATCAGTACCTAAAATTATTCGAACGGTTAATTTCACCATAAAATACAGTAATTTATTTTCCTATGAACAATGGTCGAAACATGATAGTTTCTGTTACCATTTGTTGATGTAACTATTATTGTTAGTACCTATAGAATTACGTCAATGCACTATTTTTGAGGCATTTTTTTACTGATAAAAATAATAAAAAAATAGTCAATTTAACAAAAAATTTCTCTATGTGTAGAGGAATACGCTGTTAAAAATTTTTGTATTAAATTTCAACTAAAAATGTGGGAAGCAAATAACACCTACATAGAGTGTGATAATTCAACTAAAACTTATAACATAAAAATTTAAATAAATACCTATGACATTAAAATTAAGAAGGTATTATATTAAATTTCATATTTAGTATTGATGAAATTCAAAAGATCAATTATTAAAATTAATAGACGTACAGACGTACCGACGATCGTACTTTTCAAAACGCTGTAAGATCTGTTCTAATACGTATCACGTTTGCGTATTATATTACAAATTTTTATATAACGACAATATTAAATTTCATGTAATATTTAAGATTTTCAAACAATAATTGAATAAAAATCTTTTCATAGCTCCGGTGAGATTGAAATTTCAAGTATAAAATGTTAATTTTAGTACATAATTATGAAAATTAATAATTATTTTATATTACCTTCATTTCATATCACAAAAATATGAAAACTCAGGTAATTCTTCGTGTTAAATTTCAAAATTTTTCTAACGAGTGTAATTAGTATTTGATAGATATGAAGATAAAACACAAACACTTTGCAGATTTAAAATTTCCCCAAATTGCTCTGACTTTTTCTATATTTGTTCTGTATTGTTCCAAGTTTTAATAAAAAAAATTCGAATCCGTTAAAGAAATTAAAAGAAGAAACGAAAATAAGACCTAACCCCCTACTTTACGAATTTAAATATTTTTAAAGCTATTCTAGTTGTTATAATTTGTTCGTATACATATTGTTACAAAAGTTTAATTTGAAATTCCTAACTATTATCAATGAAGTCGAATAAAATCTTATACCTCCGCTCTTCTCACTTTTGGAATTAAAAATTTTCCTAATCTGTTCTACATTAACCTACTTGTTCCTTATATGTAGTTTCTGAAATTTAATTTGGAATTCCCCAACTATTTTTACAAATTTTTATATAAGGACAATATTAAATTTCATATAATATTTAAGATTTTCAAATAATAATTGAATGAAAATCATTTTATAGCTTCGATGATTGAAATTTGAAGTATAAAATGTTAATTTTAGTACATAATTGTGAAAATTAATAATTATTTTATATTACCTTCATTTCATATCACAAAAATGTGAAAACTCAGGTAATTCTTCGTGTTAAATTTCAAAAAAAGCGAGTTGTTGCGTAACCGCGGATTCGACTGTATCACCCACCTCATGCGCTTGTTTTTTCTCTCGGGCTGGTCTCCCTCTCCCTCGCTCTCTCCCCCGCTCGTTCCTCGCTCACCCTCTCGCTCCTTTCTCGACGAGCCTCCTTCAACTTGGTTCGCACGGGGCGCACGGGCCGCACGACGCATGCGTTCGTCTACATCGACGAAACCGCTCACGCGACTCGTTCGCATACGTAGACGTCTTTTGGCCGTCGAGCGGACGGACAGCGAAACCTCGACGGTCGACACGACACCCTCGGTTCCTTCAAATAAGTGACGAAAGTAAACCCGGAATCCTCGCCGGATCGTCCGAAATCATCCTGACGAGCGTAAAAAGAGCTTCGGCATCGGGGGAGTCCATCGAAGCGGGGAAAATACGAGAGCAAACAGAGAATTAAAACGTATGATTCGAGATTTGTGTTCGGGGGTGGTGGAGCGTGTGACAGGTACATACCGTTCGTACAGGTTGTACTTGTTGATGAACTCACGGGCCTCGTTATTCCATATCGATTCCCATTTTGTCTTCCGGCTAAATGTACCGAAGGGTCGCTGAGAGAGGGAGAGACAGGTAGAGGGAGAGAGAGAGAGAGAGAGAGAGAGAGAGAGAGAGAAGACTATGGTGGGGCTCCGCCGATTATGGTGGCGAACCGATGATGGTGGGGGGGTTAAAAGGTGCCGGCGCGCGGTCGTTTATGTTCCTACGTCGTCCGTGGGTCGCTCTCGTGGGCTGCTCCGCTCGTTTGTCGATCCCGCTCAGTTTAGGATGACGAGGAGGAAGACACGGTAATTGGAGACGATGAGCTCCCTCAGGAGGACGAACCACTCGGGGAGGCGGTGCGCGCTGCCGCCCCTCGGCAGCGTCAAGAACGTCCTCTACACCGGTCCCTCGATCGGCTCCCCGCTACGTCACAGGACCAAGTACGAACTCAGGAGCATCAGCTTCGAGGGCAGCAAGGTCCTACCCTGGACCGCCAGGTGCGTCTCTATCTCTATCGCTTTTTATCCCAATCCACCGCTGTTTTTCTCGCGCTCTTTTATCGACGATACACTTTCCGACGTAGTGGCTTTGCGATTCACGAATCGGCGAGCAGTCTCTTTATAATTAACTCTTTTACTCTCTCTCTCTCTCTCTCTCTCTCTCTCTCTCTCTCTCTTTCGCACTCTTTCGCTCCACCTTTTATGCCGAACCGATCGATCTCTCGATCACGCTCGGCCGAGTGGAAGTCGCGCACTGGGACGTGGACGGGAACTGATCGAGCGCACGCGACAGAGAGAGAGAGAGAGAGAGAGAGAGTATGTAAAAACATAAGTAAAATCTAACTACACAGCCATTTTATACTGAATTAGCTTCATAATGTATTATAATTTGAGATTTCATTCGTATCACGTTTAACAAAGTTCGAACGCTACCTAGGCGGAAAAAAAGATATTAGATCGCGATGTTGATGTTTTTTTAATACTTCAAGTTATAATTAATATCATAGAACAATTTTTATCAACTTTACCGTATAACTTTTTCAGAATTTAATTTTTTAAAATGTATACAATTGTACACTGTCTTATGTAAAACCAGGACATTACTCATTTCCTACAAAAGTTATTGCCATTTATTTAATGTTGAAGAATAATTAAGAACATTATTTTTTAGATATACAAATTAAATTTTTTGGAAAAAAATATTTAGTTTATTTTGAAAATTTCTGAGGTAGAGAGAAAATAATATTACTCATAATGGGAATAACTTACATTCTAGTTCGTCGATTTCATGAAATAAGTTTTCAAATGCAAAATTCAAGTGTTCACAATAAGATAAGTAACACTAGATTTATGGACACTTTTACATACTCATATTCTCAAGAATGTTTCAATTTGAAACAATAACGAAATCATAAATTTTCTTTGAAAAAATAAATTGTAAACTAATAAGGTTATGAACTTTAAGTGAGAAGAAAAAGATAAATATTTGCATGAAAAATGTTTTAATAAAATTGGAAATGAGTCAAATTGGCTCAGTTCATAACTCTTGTGTTAAGAGGATATTCTGCTCTCGAGGTTAAAATTGGAGATGTTTTTCTTCGAATTGTAAAAAAATATAAACATGATTATTGTACAATTTTTACTCTTTTTTTTGGAGACCGTCAAATCTCAAAAAAAGAGCGTTTTTCAATATTTCATTGTTTTAATTTTTACGAAAAATACACATTTCATGACGCACCTTCTCGAAAAATGGCGAAAAAGTTGATTTAAAATCTTTGAATCGATATTTAAATTAAAAAAAAAATTGTCCAAAATATTAATTTGTGGCTGAGATATGCCAAATTTTAAGTCAGCGCGTGTGGCCACGCGCCAGCTGCGCACGCGCAATTTGCAATTGCCTCCTACGACCAGAGTATTGCAAACAAAAGACACTTATTATAGGTCATTTTATTCATCTCGCCAAGATCTACAATTCCTCAATTAATACAATAAGCGGTATCGCTTATGGTTTTCAAGAAAATTGCAAAAAATAGTGTTTTGCATTTTTTTGCCAATTTTGGCCATGACCTCGGCAAAGATTAAAAACTTGTAAATGAAAAATCGATTCAAGAGCTCAAGAAATTGTTCCACTAAATGAAAAGAATTTTTTTTCAGTTCCCTTCCGGAAACCAAGTTGACTAATTTTTTTTCACCTTCTCAAATTTTTTATAAATAATGAGTGAATAATAAAGTTCTTCAAATCTCGAGATTTCGGTTGTAGAGGAAAGTATATGTATAGATGATTCTCCTAAAATTTAAGATGAATCGATTAAGTAAAACTTAAGATGTCATGTCAACCAGGTTTTTGTGCAGTCTCATATTGTTATTTCTTAACTCTTGTAATCATTGTTTCTTTCTCATGAAATATTTTATAAGCATGCTCGAAATGTCATTGAATGAATATCTGACAAAAAAATCATAAAAATTCAATCAAAGAACTTTCCCAAATTTGGCCACACTTTTCGAAAACAATTTTTGTTCTTTCAGAAAACCACATAATCCGAATTTTCAAAAAATGTTTCGAAAAATTTGAAAACATTTGCGAGTTACTATTTGATTAATTTTAAACGTAAAAATATTTTTGTTATTATGAAACTTCTACTAAGGATGTTTAATTTTTGAAACAAGATTCTTGAACTCTAAATGTACCTATAAAATACTTTACAATCAAAAGTTTAATCATTTTTTTTATAAAAATTATAGTCGAAAACTTTTTATGAAATCGACTGTTTGGGTTAATAACGGGTTAAGGGTTTGTCAAATGTTAATTTTCCAAGAAGCAAACAAACTGAGCCGGTTCTTTTCGAGGTGTCTTTTGATACGCATTAATAATGACAAAAGTTTTTCCAATATAAAATGATAAATCACTACAGATTTATCATATTTTACGAGTGCTTTGTGGATGTAATCGTTAATTGGCAGGAAAGACGTAACTTCTAGTCCTCTGTGTGGTTTCTTTACCAGACAAAAGATTTTTAATTCTTATAAATCTTTTATTAGTCTTATGAATTTTTTATTTGAGATCAACTAGAAAAAGGAAAAATTATGGAATTATAACTTTTTCATCATACGTGGGATGGAGACGGCCAATTGTAATTGTACTTAATACACAAAATGACGTTTCTCCAATATTTGATTTTTCTCATGAACTCAATATGTACCTCTCAGATAAATCAGAGGAATTTTGGTCGACGATACAGGAGTTTTTTTTTAGATAGAAAAACTTTTTATCGAGGTTTTTGAGTTTAATGAGTTATCAGTTTTTTACAATTTTTGTAATTCTGACCTTTTTTCATGAAAATATTTCAGTCTGATGATCATCCAACTTACTTGAACGCTTTTCAAATTCTTTTGAGGTTTATAGTTTCAATTAGATTAAATACGTAATTTGCTATCTCGTATAATTTGTAATTTTGCAAACTTTTCTTCGATCGCTTTATTCAGCTTGCGGGTAAACATCCTAACCGTCGAAAATGAGCGCGGTAAGCTTTACGCCAGTGCGGATTTCTTGGCTTCAGAAACTAGTTGCAATATGTTATAGCAATATGCTATATTTCAGTTAAAAAACGATTTGTCCTATATTCTAGTATGTTCAAAGTATCTTGTACAATAATAGAAATTTAGTTTTTAAACTAATCAAATGATCAAATTAAATATAGTATCTGTGCGTAATAAGGCATAGCTATGCGCATATTGCAAGAAATAAAGAAGAATACTTCGAATAATTATTGTTTACTAACATTAATTGTTAGCATAATTACTCTAAAATAGGCTGAAAACATTCATTGTTTAACTTCATTCATACAAACCTACATTGAGAGAAAAAATAGTAATATTTACCATTCTACATATAGTAACAAATCTCTTATTTAACAAAACTCATGAATGACATCATGTGAAATAATAAATATTACAATTCTCATGGTAATATTTACTATGTTACTCAGTAACAAAGTAAACGGTAAATGGAATATTACTATTTTTTTCTCTTTGTGTAGGAATAATTCTTATTATAAAAAGTTGCTCATAGGCTTTATTTTACCACGGTCGAGTAACAAGTAACGAATAACGAGTAACTATATATATTAGAAATTAAAATTGAGGTAAAGAATAATTACACATTAGAATGATATAGTATGTTTAAAAGCCATCCGGGTATTCGAATTCACTGAGACCATTTTCTGATAAATCAACACGTGTTCCATCATGACATTTGTCACAATTTATGCGCGCCTTCATGTCGTCGATTGTCTTCTCCGCAAGTGTGGTAGAATACAATGTTGCATTTAATTTTTTATCTAGTTTTAACTTTTATTCTAATTATAATATCGAAAATTACTATAGGTCTCATTATCCGCAGAGACGATTATTTAAAAACAATAAAAATTAATTCATAAAAAATATATAATGTTAATTGAATGTGAAGAAAACTCGAGAAGCATAAAAAAAAGAGAAATGATGGTAAAACATATTTAAATCAATTTATTTGTCATTAAGAATTATTTCAATTACTTGCAATTTTTTATTACGCAAGGTTATAATTACGACGATACGAGTCTTTGCAGACACACTGGAGCACATTATGGGCAGCAGAACACGAATTCTAGTCACCCCCAGAACGTAAATTGAATTGTTCGTGGTTATCGAACGCACACGCATATCTAATGATGTTTATGGATGTTACTATTTCTATGAAATCAAACTGTTAACAATTGATTTTCAATTTTTATTATTAAAACGCTAAGATTCTACGTTTACAGTAGAAAAATTCTTATTTCAAACTGTAAAATTTATCATCACTGATATTTATCATTTGATGAATAAGAATTTATAATTTGAAAGATGGAAATTATAATAGTGATGAGTAAAAGAGTATTGACAACGGACCAGTAGGCGGGGCTTAAGAGACATGGCTACGTATTGTGTGCAACCGAAGAATTAACCATAGATTTACATTGAATGTGTTATGAACTTTAATTGTTTATGTTTTCTATAAACGAATTTTATAACTGGGTTGGGTCAAATCCAGCTCAAAAAAATATTAGATGTAAACAAAACTGCTATCAAGTTTCGGTGGTTTCGGTATGGCATGAAAACTTATTTCTAAATTTTCATGGGATTTACTACCACAACCATTCACCACGCAATAAACTCTACTTTTATTTTTTGTACGTAGAGTTGATTTAAACGATTTTTATTCATTTTTAAAATTAATTCAAATGAATTACTTAATATACTCGTGTATTAAAGTGCACACCAAAACTAGTACTTTTTTTGACCACTAGACGTCGTGACCAAAGTGGTCCGTTGTCAATATTAAGATAACTTCATCTTATATATTTATTCACATGTTGAATATTGATATATGTAATTATACTAATATTAGTGGTATAACTCTCATGAAAATAAAAATATCAATGAAAACTACAATATAATCAACAGTTGCAATTGTATAACTTTCGTACGTTGTATATTGTTAACTTTATGTGGCTCAGAATACTATTAGAAGTCAAATGTATAGATAGCGAAGTGGTCAACGTTCGAGATTTGTAATGTTAATTTTTTATCGGTAGAAAAAAATACAAGAGTACATTTCAGCTTAGAATTCAATATTTTATCTAAATTTCGGTAAAAAGAAAAAGCCGTTACATAACACTCTATATGTATACATATATGAATTCTTATCACTTTTGTTTACAAAAATCGCTATAAATAATTTTTTAGTGAAAATTTTAAAATTCGGCTCTCCAATTCGAATCTCGTACAAATTTCTGCATAAGCAAAAATTCAGTAGAATCATTTCGTTATAGTCGGCCCCCGTTTGAGTTCCGGTCAGGTATGAAAGGGGAAGAGTTTTTCCGCGAATTGACATTCTCGCACCACGCAACTCCTTGCTCGTTCGAAATATTTTCATTTCATTTTTATTTTTATTTCATATATGCAGATGAAATAAATTTTGAACCTAAAAATATATAAATCACAGACGAGTTGATTTTCAAACAAAATTTCGAGAAAGGAGGATGCCCACGGTGTGGGGGGATTTCGTTCTGGAAGAATAACATTTTTAATTTGATAAATTCATGTAGAATATGATGCCCCCTATTGAAGGCAGGGAAAGCTTGGAAAATCATGATTAGAGTTTTTAAATCATCATCAGTTTTTCATGCCAGGTTGTTGTCGATCGTCAATACTCAAGTACGTTTCATGAATATCATTCATTAGAAACGATGAATATTTGAATACAAAAATCACTATTTGTACGTTTTTAGGGCCACAGAATACAAATTCCGGATTTCCGGATTTCAGATTTTGGATTTTTCTCGTTCATATTTTTATGGATTTTGGATTCTTACACAAAGTAACTATGGAATTATATTCTAACAGTATATAAATGCAGAACTTAATATTGGGCCAAAACGCTATGATATTTGTACAAAATTTGAAAAAAATTAATCGCTTTATTTTTTTCTATAGGAAATATATTTATGTCTGTTATTGTGCATGAAACGTAAGTATTGACGATCAACAACAACCTGGCATGAAAAACTGATGATGATTTAAAAACTCCAATCATGATTTTCCAAACTTCCCCTGCCTTTGATAGGGGACATCATATTCTACATAAATTTATCAATTAGAATGGTTACTCTTCCAAAGCGAAATCCCCCAAACCGTGGGCATCCTTCTTTGATTCTGTTTTGATGTCAGTTGATTAGAATAATTAGAATAATATTTTTTCTTTTGTTTCGTATCTGAAACCTTCCATTTATTTTACGAAAATCTTTAAAATTAGTTGTGTAAAAATTATAATTTCTTGTTCGCAAAATAAAATTCACGTAGACAACCCAAGGTGTTTTGAACGACTTTCTTTAGGCGAAAGTATTGCGAAGTGAGCACACACACAAAAGAATTTTTTTGATACATTATGGAGTTAGGTGGGTTTCAAAGGCGTAAAAAACGTACATTTTTACGATTTTTTTTTGTATCTAACCAACAAAATATTTCATGCCATCAATTTACTATATAAAAGATGTATATTTTATAAGTACTTTGTGAAATTTTCATCGAAAAATATTGAAAATTAAGGCGTGGACACGTCGTCTCCTTTGACCCCTCAAAAAAAAATTCTTTCGGCGTAATCATGATAACTCATGACAGATTCATCCAAAATGCAAAAACTGAAAATTTTCTGTTGGTAGATGTTTAAAGCTCGTGCTTCGTTGAGAATGAAAACCCCCTGCTTTTTTGAGTTAAATTTGCACCTTTCATGGTTTTGAAAAATCACTTAAAATAGAAATAAAAAAAATCCTTGTTTCAAGCACGAGATAATTCTATTTTGAAGAATGCAAAATTTGAAAAAGATCGGTTCATAAGTTTTCGAGAAATCGTGACTATACCGATTTCAAAAATGTAGTTTCGAGAAAAACGCGATATATCTTCGACGTGTCACGCTCGGTCCGCCTGATAAGCGGAACATCCGAAGGCTATATCTCTTAGAATATTACTCAGATCGTTTTGAAATTTCAAGAAAATATTCTAAACATATTGAATTATAAGATAAGCAAAAAAAATCGATTTTTTTTTAATTTTGAAACCTACTTAACGTCTTAATCCGCCGAGTGGTGGGTGAGCAGTCGATACGTGAAGCTGGGGAAACGGGACTATTGCGGGAGGAGCTCGAGCATATAAAAATTCTGTGGTTAAAACTTCTCATGAAATCAATCGCTTCGATTGTTAAATGATTTAGTAAAACAAGTTTTTGTTATATTCACTCCACATGTATTATTAGTGTAATATATACATAGTTCTTTTTATCCAAAAGCATTTGAAATGTACATTCGATATAGTTATTACGAAATTTAATTTCGTACCCCTTAGCCTTGAAATTGGGGAATTAGTGATATATTTATTTGTAGTAGATTTTCGTTACAACAGTAGATACGTCTAATTTTGTACAATTATATCTTTTTTAATGTTGGTGATAGAAAATTCGTTATTGTATAACTAGAATCTATTGTATTGAAGTATTACACACCGAAAGATTGAAAAACTCAATAAGTAGGAGTAGTTACGGGGGTAGGAAAGAAAAGCAAGATCGAGTCGAACGAGGTTAACAGAGCACGTAAGAGGGTTCTTTCGAATAATGAAGAATGCAAACTAATAACACGGCAAGAAATTAATCGAACTGCGTCATTGCGATGACCCGTGAAGCGCGGTCTGTGTTTCTGTGTTGTCTAACGAAATAAGTTTCAATAGAGTATGTGTGTGGTTGTGTATGAGAGAGAGAGAGAGAGAGAGAGAGCACACTGAAACTCAATTTCCGACCGATCCGATAATAGACGGAGTCGCGTGCGCGCGTTATTGTCGCGCTACCTACGACGCCATCACCGATATTTCAGTGTTCGTATCCTCAAAATTCAGAGAGCTTTCCTTTTTTTCTCATACCAGCGATAATTTCGACGAGCGAACGGATCGATAGCGAAACGCGAGCCGAGGGAAAGAGAGGAGCGTCGATAAAGAACCATGAATCAAGACAGTCTAGCATTATCGGGTGTCGATAAGTCTAGCTGGTTCTCTGTCGGCATGACGAGAAACAGACGGTTGACCTCCGTTGGTATACGCCCTCGCGTATTCTACGATTTTTTTTTCAATAGCGTTAATCGAAATCCTATTGTCTGCTTTATTGAAACTTCAAACTACACTCGTAGTTTATCGACTATATCAACAATTATTCGGTTTGTTTCGTCAATTGTTTATTATTTATTTGAGAACTTTTTGCTTATCGGTCGTGTGATATGTACGAATGAAAATATACCAATATGAGAAGTATGTCAAATGAACAATCAACGATAACAAAAACAATGATAATAATGAATGCGTATGAACATATCTAATACAATGAAGATTGTCAACACATCAGAACAATCAACTGTTGATTATTCATTAGAGTACACGGTAAAAACGAATATGTTTAATGTTAACACATATTTCGCTTGTCCCAGAAAGTCCACAATAATTATTGGTGTTAATACAACATAAAGCAATGTGTAAAAATATAAAACATATTATACGTCAAATTTTTAACAAATTTTTTTAGTTACTTTGACATTATTACAACATCGTTTTAAGTACAGGCAAGATGTTATATTAACACGTGTAAAATGTTAAAAACTGATTCGCCTGAAATTAAATGTCGTTGTTATAACACATTATAATGTTGAATTCAAAAAATAAAAATCTTTATATGTTGTCGATCTTTTTTAACATCTTTTCGGACATTCTTTTAACAAAAAACGATGTTAAATTAAAATAATCGGCAGACATGGTAATTTTAATTGAGAAATATGTAACTTTTCGAAATTCAACAACTGAAATATGTTGTTTACAATGAGGTGTAGGCTAACATATTCGATTCTGTTGATTTTACAGTTAAGATATTCCATGATTTCACATAAAACTTTTAACAATCAATTTTTTTTAACATATTACACTTTCATTTTTACCGTGTACGTTCATTGTTGTTTAACATGCTAACGATCAAGTATGTCATCCATTTTGACACGCTTATAAAATAATCGTTATTGTAAAATTATAATTTCATCATTGTTTCAAAGTACAGTGTGTAGCCAGGGAGAAGAGCAGGACACTCCAATGTAAAAGTGACACCCAAGCAGAAGGCGAGGGTGGCAAACATGCGGGATGGGATGTCATGTATTTCTCCTGTATTGATCATTATTGACATGTCCGAATGATCCTCATGGCAATATGTATACCAATATGAACGATGGGACGAATAAACAATCAGCAACCAAATCTACAAATGAAAATAATAATAATAATTATTATTATTATTTGACAATCAACATGCCAAATAACGAACGAACGAACAAACATATCCTAAACTAATAATCAGCTAGTAGATGTTTGAGCATGTCGAAAATAATAAAGATTATTCAACATGTTTGAAACGTAATGATAGTATTAAATTGTATTAATTTTGAACATTGCATCGTATACTGTCAAATATATGTTCAAAATATTCTATTTTCCGTCAATTGTTCATTCGAGATTCGTTTGTTTGTTGACTGGCATTCGATTATCGCGATTTGAACACGTCTAATCAACGCATGTTTTAACGGACGCAGTTGTAGAATCGGGTTTATTTTATTTCCAATCGGAATAAACTTGGGGAAAGTGGAAAAAGATTAGGAGCGAGGAAACGAACACCGGAAACGGTACGAAGGTAATACGGGTAATCGAATTTCTCTCCCCGATACGATCGAATGGCAAACAAACTCCGCGCAACTCAATCACGATCGATAATTATCGGTCGCGTAATTGTCCGCGTGAAAATACGTCGATCGTTTTGGCAAAGGCGGGTGTACGCGATCGATATTGCGAAACTCACTTGGCACCATTCCACGCGAAGCCACGCGTATCGGAGGTTCGCTTCGATATTCGGCGAGCGTGTGAAAAACAATAGCCGAATTCTTTTTCCGCCCGAGATTATCGAGGAGGGGAAACGCGATCGATCGACGCATCCAGAATGATTAAATAACGGGGCAGGATCGTGGGACGTTGCGTGAGATTGGCCGCCCTGCGCTCGTCGAATGGGGTCACCGTACGAGACCGAGAGACCGAGAGAGGGAGGGAAGCATAAAAATCATCCCCAGCAGCGCGAGCTCCGTTGAGGGTAGCAGTGCCGCCTTAAATTTCGACAATTCGGCACAATCCAAACATTTTAACTAACCGAACCTGATGTTCTCATTTCGTAACAAACCAAAATTTACTGAAATTATTGCTCGTGTAATCGGATAAAGTTCCGGAAGAGGCTTTCAAATTTTAGGATACTCTTTGGCACAGAATTAGTTTCAAGATAAAGTTCACACCCTTAGAAGAAGAAACTCAAAGTTAAATTATTCAAAAATAATTAATTGTATAAAAGAATGACTCAAGAACTGAAAATATATTAGTTACATATGCCGTGTCAGAATCAACTTTACTAAATACTTATCAAAGATCAAACCATATGTCATTTTAAAGAAATGGAAAAATAAAAATTAATAACGCAAGTCCCGACCTTTGTGACATTTCTGATGAAATGTTATAGCCTTTGAAAATTTAGTATTTAAACGACTTGAAAAACAGGGTTTTCATAACAAATTTCTTAATTTGGTATTAAAAATAGCTTCTTCGAAATATTTATAAAAAACCTAACTATATATTCATATAATTTGTTCATTAGTAAGAATTGAAAATTTATAAAAACTTGTTCAATTTCTCTAATATTTATTTGCATACTTTTAAATAATAAGTAGCTTGAAATTTTCAGTGCATTTATAACTATTTCATAAAAAATACAATTTCTATAGTGGATTCGATTAGCACGTCCGCTCTGCGAGGGATTCGAGTCGAAACGTGGCAGTGTGTCAGCGTGACGTCGCGGAAAGAAAAAATTTCGGTAGCTGGTGGGTTTGGGAGTCGGTGATACGGCACTGAAAGAGGGAAGAGCCGATGCTCTTCGGCGGCACGGCGCCAGTCGGGACGTCGCGTCCCCACAACGAGCTATCGAAAGAGTATCCTCGTCGCGAGGAAGGACTTTTTTTCTAGTCAATCTCGCTTCGCTGGAGAGTTCGCGTCGTGGAGTTCAGTCGGGGTTAGATACCCGTGGCACGCGCCCACCAACGCAGAGTGAAAATTGGTTTTCCGTCAGTGAAAATTTCTCGAAAAATAATGCCAATCGTGATATTTTCGAGGAAACGATCGGTTTGTGAAATGCGTCGACTCGATTGAGTGAAGCGAGTGGGTGGGAAAAGAGTATATTTCGAATTTTCATGAGACGCAATGTCACTACGAGCGCGATTGTTTATCGGGCGGTTATATTACCCGCACGGGCTGTGACGCGTGCTACTTTCTCGCTCTCTCTCTCTCTCTCTCTCTCTCTCTCTCGCTCTCTCGCGGTCGTACGTATCGAAAACTCGTTAAGGCGGTCGGTTAATTACTCATGCGTCTAGTTGTTACTCGCGTTTGCCAGTGCGAGTTAGAAGCGAATGAGCGAGAAAAAGATCGATCGATTTTCAAGAGCCTCTCGATTTTTATTTCGATAAATTTCTAACTTTTGAATGCTTTGAAATGAATAAATAATTCATTAATAACATATAATAATTGTTTCGTATTACAACATTAGTATATATATTTATCGTAAACGTTGGCCAATGAACGTTTGGTCTAAATGGCTTATTAAAAAAATTACTAAACGATTTGTCGGTTGTCGCGGGGCGTAAATTGAATTCGCTAGTAAATTGATAAATCGAGGTCGAATAATATTGATATTTGTTCGATACGTCGAGCGAGTCCATGCAAAATTCGTGTGAATGGGCCCAGTTGTTTCATCCGTTGAAGGTCGTATCGAGATACGATTTTGGCACGGATCGGATTTCGAACGAGCGAATGGCGAATGTAAAGTCTACAATCGCGCGATTGCGTAATGAGTAGATTTGTTATGCGGGAAAGCGCGCATGCAGGAAACAATCAGACGTGCGGAAGTGATTATTTGCCTCGCTCTGCTTATCGTACAATAAATTCACGCGATAAGTTCACGTGTCGACTCATCGTTTCAATAAAGGGGGAAAAACTGCTGCCCCCCCCCCCACCCCTCCCCCCAAACGGACAACTCTTAACGTTGACGATTGATTCGTATTTTTAGTTAGAAAATTGTTACGTTTAATTAAATTGGCTGATATTTATCGGCACGACTTGGTTTATCAAAGTTGTCTTCCTTTTCTCAAATCACTGCATATTCACACGTAAAAGTGGATTTGTTATGATTTCATGTTTTTTTTTTGTTTTTTCATAAACTGCAGCCAATTTGATTAAGTGTAGCAATTTATTATTGATAAATGAAATAATACCGCCATTTGACCTTGGTCGGTTCGATGTTAAGTCAAAGGTACTTTCTCACAGTTTCCTTCAATTTTGACAACTCGTTGTTTGAATAATTACGAATCGAATGACACTAAAATAAATCACTTATAATTGTTATACAATGTTTAAATTAATTTAAATCAATTGTTATAAAATTAATCTCATGATAAATTTCAATGCAATTACAATATAGTATAGTATAGTTATTAATTTCCAAAATTTTTAATATACATATTTCTGACAATCATAAAAAATAGGTTGTATCTATATTTATTCATTGAGCATTCATTAATTCGGTTCTTCAAATGATCTATCTACTTTGAATAAATTTTTAGAAGTCTAGGAAGTTAACTGGTGAGCTTATGTAGTTACCGGAGGTCATGTGAAAATCTATTTTTATCAAGTATTTTTCTTCTTAACAAAAAATTACAATCAGTTTTTAAACAACGAGTAATTCTGATGTCGCAATTTTTTTTGCTAGTTATTCTATAGAGTGCAGTATACCTTTTTGTTTTCATTTTACGAATTTCGAGATTTTATCAAATATCTCGTAAATGATTGGTTGATATTAAAACGAAAAATATAGACAGTCAAGATACAGAAATATGTTTTCGAAAATTGACGTTTTGAAAAATGAACACATGCACTATACAGAATAATTTGAATTTTTTCACCTATTTAATTATAATAAGCAAACTTTCCTTAGGGTCGTTTTAAAATCTACCTATATCAATGTCAAACAATATCTAATTATTTATTTTGAAGAAATTTCATTCGTAATAACTGTACAGTTTTGAAATCACACGGTTTAAAGTAGTTATAGCACGAAATTTTAATTTTACAGAATGGTCACAATTTTTTCATATTTTGTTAGTTTATTCTCTGGTTCGTCGCATTCGAATTTCACTGTTGCTAAAATTTATTGCAACAAATTGTGATCAGTTTCTGACAAAATGACAAACATTCTCTATACATACTTTGCACACTGAATTGGTGAGCACTTCGAAAGATTTCAGAAATTATACGTTTAAAAATTGTTTCATTGTCAAAAACATGTCAAAATTCGTTAAAATTGGAAAAAATGTTTCGTGCTTCTGGTTTTATCACGTGACGTTTCTACACTGCATCATGTGTAGATTATTCTTATAATTTTCATTTGGGCAACCTTAATAGATTAAGTAGATCTAACTCATGAATCAATTTAAAATTTGGCAGACTTGTTTAACGAAATAAACAATGATTGATTAATCATCATTGATGATCATTATTGATCTGCTATATGAAATTTCATTAAAATAGTATCAGATAGAACTTCCAAAAGTGTAATATTTATACCTATTTGATTAGATGTCTAAAACCGAATTTTGAACTAACGTTTCGTTAGTTTAATTTTAGTTAATTAAATGATTATTATTGTTGATTTCTACAACTATTATATTATTTCACTGTTATTATTTTCACGTTACTACTATTAGATAGTTGGATCTTGTTTTATAAAACACAGTAATTAGAACTATAAATTTTTTTGAGAGTAATTCATTAAAATCGACATAGTAAATTTCTGAAATATTGGCTGTGTTAAATGTGACTCATTGAATTTATAATCTCTACACACAGCACGAGAATTCGATCCACCAATAATCGCAGACAATTGAACATCGTATTAGCCTTTGCCTCGCTACAATTGTTTCTCTTTCTTTCTTGAGGCTAGTGAAAGCAATATACATATACTTTTGCCAATTGGCATTGTTTAGATTAGATAATATAGCGTTCGTAGACGAAGCTGATACGTCGACAGCCTATAATACAGCGAATTTTAAAACACGATGATCGCGAAAAGATAATAAAGAAATTAACGTCAAGAATGAAAACAAATTTACGCATCGTGTCTCGTCCTTGAACACTTAACCTCATTAAGCGTTATAGTCGCAATTAGCGTTCTCACCAGCAAAAATTTCCAACCTGAATTTTTCGTAGCTAATTGAAATGTTCCTTCGAATAAATAGCTCCGTAACTTTAAGTTTTTCTAAGAAATACCGCTGTAATTTTTTTTTCACATTTCTCTTTCTTTTAGCATTCGAAATAAATCCTCAAAAGTTCATACAGTCAACTAGTGAGCGTGAAAAGTTATGAGTGGTCAAAGATAACAAAATTTGTGAACTATGGATTTTTCGTTAATTTTGGTAATTATGGTAAAAACTTCTTTTTTACCAATTTTTGTGCTAGAATATAAATAACATAATATGTATATATATATATTTTTTTTGTATATTTTAGAAATTTGTACAGGTTTTTTCTGTATATATGTATTTCCTATTATTTTTGGTGAATTCATCAACGATCTATAATATATTCTAAGAACAAAACGTTTCTTCCATGTCGTAAAACTGATATTCTTAGAATTGGGATAATATTAATATTTCGACATTCACTTTCTCTTTTATAAAATAATATACATAAAAATGCAAAATGGTTGGAATATATGAGAGCCAACCCAGTATACATAAATGTAGCGGTTATGCATAGGTAGACATAAGTACGGTATATTAAAGTATGTGCTTAACTTTGAAATGTCTTGATCCTATGTCTCAAAAACTAGTATTAATTTTATATACGACCTCTTTTATGTGTTTTTTTTTTAATATTTTTATTTTAAATTTTATTTTTTTTATTTTTATTGACGTAAAATCAATAATTCGCAAGATGTTTTACGAAAACTGATTTTCACGCAATCTTTTTTCCGCTTTTTAAGCATTCCAGTTGACTTTATAGTTTTGGATCACTTTTTTCCAGGTTCTCAGGTATTTAAGGTACCTATTTTATGAATTATGATTCCTTTATTTAAAGAGCAGAATTAATGTGTACTTAGTAAGATCCCAAATAAATGTGGGTATAAATTATTTGTTGTAATTATCAGAAATATGTCAGAAACTTTTGAAATGATTATTACAAACATTGGAAGGATCACATTTGATGTAACAAAGATTAAAATATTATAGAAACTAGTAAATTTTTATGATTAAACAGAAATAGCACTTTGTGCTAAAACCATTTTAAACAATGACGATACTGCAACTGTGAATTCACAATTTCCCCACAAGATTAATTAGATGTTGTTTTATATTAGTTCAAATTTTTATAACAATTATGAAAAGGGGCTTTCCGGGTTTTTTGTGTTAAAATTCTGAAAAAAATATCTGTACTGGTCGTATTCATCATACTGATATAATTCAAATGGATACTTCTCAAATTATGAGTTATTGATTTTTGCAAGAAATTGTAAGAAAGTAAATTTCAGGTACCAACTACCTCCCAAAAAAAAAAGAAATGAAAATTCGGAAAGAATTTTAGATTGGAATTTTTTAGAATCTCGAGCGTCTTTTTGTCTAAAGTCAGTGGGCAGGGAAGTGGAGTAAATACTCGTGTTGTTAATACCCGGAAATACTGGTGGGTGTTAACGTTATGGAAATTTCGAGACGAGTTTCGAAAGGGCACTGATTCGAATATGGACTCGCTCGGCGTTAACAATCGAACGTCGAAGGAACTTTTAAGGTGATGACGCGTGGAAGACACAGAGAACATCGGCTCTGCTCGGCGACGTGACCATTCGTCGCGCGTTTCGCGAGGAATAAGTGTTTTCGTATCGGTCGAGTGGAACAGATATGCTGTGTTTGGACATGAAGTTGGTGGCACGTTTGCGCGGCATGTCCGGTAATTCGTCGAATGGCGTGAACACGGGCACGGTCAGCGATGCTCGACAATCGGCCGTCGAGCCAGTCAACGCGACGCTCGTCAATGGCGAGGATGAAAATTTGCTCACTGTGCCTTTCAACTTCGGAAGGCGGGACAGATCGAGATCTGTTTGCATGCCAGTCATGTCTTCGTCTCAGCTGCGACATTTGCGTCGTCGCGCCAGTCATCACGTGTACGTTACTCATTTCAGGACTGATTTTCCATTAAGGGGGAAAAAGGTCTGAGATACAAAAAATGGTATAGAGTAGATGTACCATTTGTGGCCACTTTGAAATTCATATTGATATGATTAGTATTTGATTCTCACTGTGACATGATTTAGTTCATTTCTACGATTTTTAGATATGTTGACGTCATTGTGAATATTTTATGATGCTTGTTAAGCAGATATACTTCCAAAAAATATTAAAAAAACAACCAGAGTCGTAGTGTATCCGAGCAATTTCTTTTACTGTTAGTAAAAATCTTAGAAAAGACTCTATAAGTGAGTCACTAATAATTATTGAGAATCGTGTGTAACATTCATAGTATTTTTGAAATACTGAAATATTTGAAATATCAAAAATGGTGCTATGGCCACTACTGGTACAACAGGCATTACAGTACAATTATTTAACTCTCTTTTTTACAATAAAGAGAGTTCTGAACGTTTATACATGTAATAATTCGACTACTAATACATCCAAGTATTGATTAATTGATTTTTCTTCATTAAATATTATGATTAAATTGATTTAACTTTTGATCAAAGTCACGAAATTTCTTAAAGTGGCCACAAATGGTACATCTACCCTATAATCACTAGAAGGCAGAAAGTTCGATATTCCGGCACTGAGGTCAAGTCGAGAGCATTAAGACGCACATTGGAGGAATGTCAAACTTTCTGATCGTGTAGTGTATACTACTCTTCTTTTACACCCGGTCGAAAGTACGTACTTTCGACCAAGGTATAAAAATAAATCATTTTTTCGTTATCTTTTTTAGAGTACCTCATTGATTAATAGTTTCATAACTTTACATTATTAAATATTATTCTAAGAATAATTTCATAAATTTTCATGAAAAAATATTGAAAACTTGTGCTGAAAACTTAGTCACTCCAAAAAAAGTTTTGTTGCGGTTGTTTAGCGCTAGGATAACTCATGACTGCTTCATCCGAAGAAATTGTGATTTCTCCCCAACAGTCCTCTGTTTGTTTGTTTATGAAATAATTTGTAGTTGAAAAAAAATCCTTTTTTTTTTTAAGCGACTATACATAGTTTCTCACCACTACCACTGCCTTGATTTTCAATATTTTTTCTCAAAAATTCAGCCGGACATTCTTAGAATAATATTTAATAATGTATAAAATATGTAAAAATATAAATCAATAAAGTACTCTGAAGAAAAATTACAAAAATATGCCTTTTTCATACTTCCGATCCTTTTCCCCTTTAATTATACGTTAAGGGGTTGACGTGTTTGCATTAGATAAATACTACATTGATAGAAATTCACAAGTTCGACTTTACTACATCAATTAGTAAACGGCGAATCAATCAAATTGACAAATTTTTTAGTGAATTTGAACTAAAGTTCTTTAGTAAGAGCTACTATAAGAATTAAAGTTGTAGCGAGAATAGTAATTTTCACTATTTTATAGGTAGATATTTATACTATTTCAATACAAGTCCAATGTAGTAAAATCCACTGCTCTCATTGTTACAGAAATACGTTAAAAAAACTATTTTATCGATTAGTAAACCGCAAATTAGTTGTATCCATCAACTAATTATCTATTGTTTCAGTAAGAGCTACTTTAAAAAATAGTTTATGTATCAATAATGATTTTTATTATTTTGTCCGTAAATATTCTTATCATTTTTTTTTATTTCGATATTAAAAACTAAAACCTTCTATTCATTTCTTTTTAACAGAAAACAATGCGTCATATTCTTTTTCATGAATAATTTTCAATAATATTCATTCACAATTTTGTGATATGTAATTGAGTTAAAACTATTCCTGAAGCAATGTAACATTTGGAAATGTACATGTATTATAATCATAGATTTGTAGGATCGAATTTTGTTTTTTAGAAAAATGGGTTTTCCTTTCATAATTTTTGCTACTATTGGTCGACATTGAAATACCCTATAGTATTTGTAATTAATATCATTAGAACCTAGGACTATTTGAAATCACTATTTTTTAGAAATTGAATCCTTCTTTTATCAACAAAAATAGTAACAATATGGTAAATATTATATACTAAAAATTTCTGTGACTGCAAAGGCTCAAAGAGTTAGACTTCACTTCGGTAATGCAAAAAAGAAATTGTAGGCTGGTATGATGTAGGGCGAGTGTCAGTGATTCAAAAGAAATGTATTCTCACTCAATTTGTTAAATTTATGCAATAAGGTATACCTATCGTGTAAAAAATTCAGAAACCTGAAGGTGCACATTTGAGGAGTATTTTGTCAAATTTTCATTTTAAAATCTTTAAAATTTAACCACTGGAAGCTCATTCTCCGAAATTTGTAAAAAGTGATCATCATAATAATTCTTGACGGGTTAAAAAATTAAGAACCAAAAAGTTTTCTTTGAGTAGATATATAAATTTGAACGAGTATAAGTCTGATTGAGAAAAATTAAATATTCGAATTTCAAGTTCAATGATTTGTGATTAACAAACAAATTCCTTCGTTTAAACACGGAATAATGTTATTTTGAATAGGTACAAAATTTCAACAAGACCAAGCAATAACTTTTTGAGAAATCGCAACAATCGATTTAAAAAATACACCCTCGCTAAAAGAACACGTTAAAAGTTTTAAGTTGGAATGATACAACGTTGTTGATAGAGCTTCCAAAAACTTTATCTTTTAGAAAATTATTCCGATTAATTTGAAATTTTCTCAGAATATTTTAAACGTGTCGTACAATGTAATAAATCGAAAAAATTAATTTATTCAAAATTTAGAACTCTAAAAGTTCACGTTAATCTTTGCAAAGTTGAAGTTAGTCGCATTTATGTTCGACTTTGATCTAAAAGCAAGCTGGTAAAAGTTACAGAGAACGTTTCGACCCACACTGAGTGAGAGAAATTTTGATAATTTGGTCTAATAATACCGAGTAATAAATTGCAGTGTCTTTAGTTGTTTTAGTAATTAAATATGTCAAATTTTTCATATTAGAAGTAAACATACAAAATTACTACGTTACTGTACTACGCTTTTGGTATTCATACATAACTACTATTGTTGATTTATATAAAACTATTACCCTTCACTATTATTCTATAGTTAGACCCTTTTTTAATTATTAAAATCAGTAAATACGATTCTTACTTTTTCTAAATATGTGTTAACACCTCGATGTTTAGAAAATAAATTTTTTTATGGAATTCCCCTTACACCCAATTGAGTTCTATAGATTTTGTTAGTCTTTGAAAAAGTTCTGTCTTTTTCTATAAGAGAAATAATTAAATTTAATATTAGGCTATTATAAGTTCAATGAATGTATCAAACTGTCATAACTTCTGAACGAAATGTTATAAGGAAGTGTTGGGAAAATTAATAGAACTCGCGACGTGATGCCTTGCGAGCTATGATAAGAATATAGGAAATCACAAAATTCATATAAGGGAAGGAGGGGCAAAATGGGCTCCTTAAGCAAAAAATGGTTATATCTTTACGTTTTATCACTCGACACACTACTTTACATGCCCTTATTTATTATTCAACATCGACGAGCTGTGTCCATTAAAATAAAAAAATCTAAAATGTGGGGAAAAATGGGCACCCTGAAATTTTTTATCAATAAGGCACATAATTAAAATTATTTATTATTAATTTAGTTAATTTATTTCTTATGAAATAAAAACCAGTAAAATACGATATTTTGTTTAAATTATTTAAACTAAAATAAAATTTAAATTAATGAAAAATTTTATGGGTGCCCATTTTGCCTCATCCTCCCTTAAATGAAGAGAAATTATTTTCTAAACATTGAGGTGCTAACATGACAGCTATATTGTGATGCTTCAGAGCTTTTTTTTATAATACATTCACATTTTTTGTTGAATACATTGATGTAATATTCTGAAGTTTTATTTTTAGATCGTAAATCGCTAAAATTTTCATGACTCTTAGCACTATCGTCCTAATCGAATTAACTTCAATTTCGTTGACGCGTTGTCGAGTGGAAATTGTCAAATCTCGTTCTGTTGTAGATCTACCACCGATGCGGTTTCGAGGCGAGGTGTGCTATCACGTCGTTGTTACGGTAGCGTCGAAATGGTGAGTGCCATTTGCAAGAACTTGTCAAATTTTTAATAAAAATATATGAGAAGTGTTGATTAACACCTTCAGTTGTTATTCGACTCAAAACAACATTAGTTCTTTTATCAGGAGAGGTTCACCCCCTACAACCCTTCAAAGTTTACCCCCTGAACGTGGTTTTTGCGAATATCTCAAGAACTGTTGAAAAAAGAGAGTCTTAATTTGCGCCACAATTTGTGTTCTCGCAAGCTCTAAAAAAAAATTTTTTTAGTTTTTTTTTTGTACGAAATCAATAGTTTTTACCTCCCCAATTTTATTAATAATTGCACCTCCCTATCACCATTAGTTTAAAAGATATAGCAAAAATAAGATGGAAAAATTAAAAAATCAAATTGGAAACTATCGATTTTATCAAAGAAATGATGCATATCTTTTTCGTAAAGCATGCGAAAACTTTGGTGAAAATCGCACCTCATTTCTTGCAACTCCACCTGAGTGATGAAATTAAATTACAGTGAATCGTACATTTCTTGTTCTTATAACGGAAAGTATAAAATTAGAATTTAACGGAGTAAAAATATAAATATAGTACAATTCCTAAATATTCGAGTCATTTAGTTTCGACTTTCCTTACGTAGATGAAGTCGGAAGGTTGTTCTGATGATAAACAACTTAAAGATGGGTAGTAGAATTTTAAATGTGTTATTTTTCACTAAAAAATATATGTGGGGCATTCCGTGCCAAATCAACCTATCAAATAAGTTAAGGTCTTCGATTTTTTTTAAAGAAAAATATATTTTTGTGCGTACTAAGAGGCATTCGTATGATTTTTTCTTTTTTTTCAGATTTTTTGGACTGACGATTTCATAGATATCGAACTTTCGAAAATATGACCATTTTTTTCAACTACTGAAAGAAAAGTAGTAGTTTCTTTAAACTACTTATTCTTTTATGTAATTTTTGAAGATAATATTTTAAAAATTCTTTTTCGGAGTTTTGATGGTGTTTTCTTCGATTATTCATCAAAAATGAACTTTTTTTTTCGAAAGAAAAATAAAACTAAAAGAATCATACGCCTCTAAGTATGCACAAAAACATATTTCATTCTCAAAAAAATCGAAGACCTAAACTTATTTGATGAGTAAATTTAGCATAAAATGCCCCATATACTTAAATTTATTTTTTGAAGATCTGACGTAACATTTTTTTAGAATTAGAAAAGAAAAATTGAGTATTTGCTATGCGACCATTAGGATATATTAGTATGATGCACATATTTTCCACACAATTTAATTCTAATACTAAAGATAACAGTATAAAGAACTATTATGTTTGTTAATCAATACATGTTGATTATATACGAATTATTAAAAACGTATTTTAACGTGTATATAGTTTCAGAAATATTTTAGTTTAAAGTTAACACTCACTTTGAGCCTTATAATTTCAAGCCAAGGGACAGTTGTTTATTATTATCGGTAAATGAATGAACGAATTAATATGTTCCAAAGTAATATTGGTTAATACCTAAATTGAAATTATTAATTTAAAAAATGGAACTTTTTCTTTTATCAGAAAAATTCTAATTTTAATATGACCGTAGGGATACTATCATACACATACAGTTTGCGTGGATTGAGGGAGAAAGAGAAAAAGTAATCGAAAACTAAAAATACAAACCGCTGCCTACCTCGAAGAGAGGGAAACGCGTATATTTCAGGCCTTACCAAGGCTTAACCTGCGTAAGGCCTTGTCGGCTTTCGGAGCAAGTACTAAACTTCAGTATATTGTGCAAGAAGCTTTCCGGAGAAAAATAGCCGATCGAGATGCCATTCCACGTCGATTGCTTACGAGAGGACCAAATTTGGCTGAATTCACACGGAAGGATAGCAATCTCTTCTCTTGCAATGTCATCTCTATTGGTCTTATTAGAATCATTAAAGGTCAGCAGCAGTCCGACGTCTCTTTAACCCAAACCATTGACTAGCTCAAGCTACCTCGTACTAGCTAGGCCTTCCATCAGAGATCGTTGGATAACAGTGGTGGTTGGTCAGTCATTCGGTCCATTAGGTTACTGTTGAGGTTCCTCAATGTTGAAGGCGCTCCGCTCCGGTTCTTCAAGTCGGTTCGCCAAAAGGTCTTCCCGTAACGAGAAGCAATCACGATAAACAAGCCCTTCGCCACGTTCAGGTGCTGAAGGACTCTTGGAATCAACGGAGGCGGAAGAAAACCCCACGCTAGGTTGAAGTGCAACTCTCGGCTGAATGCGTTTCTGTAAAGAGCCTCTGGGTCGTTACCTTTCAGCGTTACGTAGGACTCGGCCACTCTCGACTGTCTGGACGCGAGCAGGTCTACATCCGGTCGACCCCATTTCTCGAAAATTTTGGCGATCGCTTCCCCTGTCAGGTGCCAATTGCTCAGCTGGAGGCTGCTCGATAAGCGGTCTGTCATTCAGTTGTAGCGCCCTGGTAAGTGGAGTCAGCCGTATGTCGTAGCGATGTGCTATCACAAGACGCTTCGTTACAAGGCCCAACAGCATGAGACAGTGCGTTCCCCCCTGTCTTTTTACCCGAGTAAAAATTAAAACATTAAATTTAGCCTCCAAATCCTACATGAGAGTAAGGAGACTAAAATTATTTTTTTTTAATCGTGATAAGCCATGTATCGAAACTGTAATTTCAACCTAAACTTGGTAATTTTACCAAGTTTAGATTCGAATCATTGTTTCAGAACAATAAATGTAGCCTGCAGGACCTACTTTTCTACTGTGGTGTGATGTGGTGAAAGTAAGTTTTGGAGGCTCAAAATGTTTTTTAAAACACTAATTTCAGCCTCCATACCCTATTTTTAGGGGTTTTAGGGTTTTTTATTGTTTAAATTTTGACTCGTGTGTGTACGCTACCACAGTTCGATTGAACTAGGATCGTCCTGTTTTTAAAACGATTTCGACATGTTTTTATTGCCATATTCACCACAGGAAATAGCTTAGAATCAACTGTGGAACAACAGAGAACTTCTTGGAGTTTTCTGCCTCTAGCTGTTTGCTCGCTTGTTGCATAAAACAAAGAAATAGCTGTTTCAGTGACACCACGATTGACGTCAAAAAAGGTTTATACGATTTTCCACTGTGCTCCGGTTGATTCTAAGAAATTTTAAACAGTTCGTGTAAGTCCTTACTAATTTTTCTCGGTTGATCATGAAGTCTAGCTCCACGAGAAGATAATTTGTTATTGTAAAATGAACGAATTTTGGTGTGCTATCGGGGAGTCGTCTAGATACACCAGTATTCGAATTCCTTTCTGCCGAAAAACGCTTACTACGAAGTTGTTCAGTATCGCAAATGTTAGAGGCGCTCTTGACAGCCCGAATGGTAGACATGTGAAACTGTAGATTTGATTTTCGTATGTGAGACTGAGAAATCTCCGATGAGCTCCGATTATTGGAATATGGAAGAATGCATGAGACTAATCCAACTTCGCCATGGAGTCTTTTTTCTGTAAAAATTTGGGTACTTTTTCGTTGGCTCCTTAGGTAATACTTTTGGGGGTTTCAAACTTTGTTTAGCCTCTAAAAGTCGAATAGGGTAGATGTACCATTTATGGCCACTTTAAGAAATTTCGTGTCTTTGATCAAAAGTTAAATCGATTTAACCACAATATTTAATAAAGGAAAATCAATTAATCAATTCTTGGATGTAATAATAATCGAATTATTACATGTATAAACGTTCAGAACTCTCTTTATTGTAAAAAAGAGAGTTAAATAATTGTACTGTAATGCCTGTTGTACCAGTAGTGGCCATAGCACCATTTTTGATATTTCAAATATTTCAGTATTTCAAAAATACTATGAATGTTACACACGATTCTCAATAATTATTAGTGATTTACTTATAGAGTCTTTTTTAAGATTTTTATTAACAATAAAAGAAATTGCTCGGATACACTACGACTCTGGTTGTTTTTTTAATACTTTTTGGAAGTATATCTGCCTAACAAGCATCATCAAATATTCACAATGACGTCAACATATCGAAAACTCGTAGAAATAAACTAAATCATGTTATAGTAAGAATCAAATACTAAGTATATTAATATGAATTTCAAAGTGGCCACAAGTGGCACAATAGCTACAAATGGTACATCTACCCTATTTGGCGGAAAGATCCGTTCGGTTTCTGCAACAAAAACATTCTTGAAAGAAAGCTTGTAGCTGCTCTCATTTCTTCGACAATCCCTGCCGCTATAAAATTCTCGATTTCTTTGCCCTTTTATGGTGACGTTCTGGTGTCGAATTTCTCTGTTTACTTCTGAAAACTTTACGATCAGAAGTTTCTTCGCAAATAAGATTGTATATCCTTGAAGAATACTGATTATGAAGTCTAGTGCCTCTATTTCCTTCTATGCATTGATAAATTATCGCAGGCAGCCTATCGCGAATACGTAGTCAGTTTCTGTAGGAATGGTTTTTGGGCAATGAACCTAGTGGTCTTCTGGGTTCCTTCTTGCTTCTACTGCTAGGTTTGCTCGAAGACAGAGTGTTCTTTGCCGGTTGTTGTCTGGAGCTCTGAGTTTGCGGCTTGTTGCCTTGAACGTGAAGAGCTGAAATGGTCTTAATTTAGAGTCTAATGCACTCTTGTATTTGAAATCTCCACGATTCGCGAAGAATACTTTGTAAACGCTTTCATTTCCCATAATGAAATCAGTTAGTAAGATCTCATCAAACAGGTGTATTTCCGAAGAGGTAATTTTGACCAACCGTAATTTTGAATGTTCCTCCTTCGGCTACGATATTTTCGTTTCATCGCAATGACTTTAGACCTTCTCCTTTGATTAAAAAATTCTTATTTCTTTTCATTATGTAAAATGAGTATATTCAACTAAACATTATTTTAATAAAAAAAAAAAACTAGTAGCACTGGTCGTTTGTTATATAATTTTTTATTCGTATGCCGCAATAAAAAGACCAAAATATGCTCCTTTCATTCACGATACAACAAATTTTTCAACATGAAGTGAAATGAATCCCATCCATCCCTATACACAGCTTGGCTGTAAAAGTCCTTATCGGATATAGAAATTATTTGTTCTCATAGAAGCGTCGAAAATTAGTTTTTTCTCCGCCATAGCGGAAAAAAAAGTTGAAAATCCCTGTCCTGGTCTGCGCAAACGCTTTGCTCAGGAATGTACTCTGAGCATGTACGTTGCTTCGATACATGGCAAAAATGTTAAACATTTTTCCTTTACAGTGGGGAGTAAAACAAACTTTCGGTATTAATGTGAAAAAAAGTAATACGTGCAACACGGGAGAGAAGCATAACATCCTACCCGTCGTGTTTGCCACCCTTGCCTTTGGTTCGGGGTGTCTATTTTCTGTGTGAATTGGAATGTCCTGTTTTTCTCCCTAGTCTCACAATGTACTATTTCTCATTATCAAAATCAATTTCCAATAAAAATTTCACGACCGAGTGAAAAAAACATTTACAAAAGGCTATCATAAAACGCGCGATGCAATGGGCAGAATTAATTTAAACTAATGTTAAATTTTAAAGCTATTCTTATGCTATTATTCGGTTATATTCAAACATTTTTTGCTACCGATATTTCTTCGCGACAAACGTTGATGCTGTCATTCTACAGTAATAAGTTGGCAATGAATTTTTAGTTTAAGTAGATAATATAATAAAAAATCTTTTCAATAATTAAATTTTCATATATAAAAGTGAAAAAATTGTAGCCTGAAAATTTGGACTCATTTTTTTTCGTTTGCTTTAACCATTTGCACTACAATATAACAAACAATAAAGTGTCACATGTACCTACACTGCTTCGCGCTGCGAGTGCAATTCTTTAACACTAGATTCACGGACTGAGCTAATTTAACTCATAACCAGTTTTATTAGCACGTATTTCATGCTAATATGTATCTCTTCTTCGTATTAAAGTTGATCGTTTATAACTATACTGGTTTAAAATTTATTTTTTCAAAAAAAATGTATGATGTCGTTAGGGTTTCAAATTGAAACACTCTTATGAAAATAGGTATGTAAAACTGTCCGTAAATCTAGTATTAAGCAGCGACCCATACGGATATAAATGAATACTCTCGACAATACTTTTATTAATTATTATTTTATTTTTATTTTTTATTATTATATTTTTTTCAATTTTTTGTTTAATTAATTAATAGTCTACTTTTGTGAGATAAATTTCGAAACATTTTGGAATATGCAATCCCACAAGGCATTTCTTGCACTCCCAAGTGGTCTCGCTGCGTTTTTTATGTTTGCTACACACTTTACATCTTCTTTGGGGATTTTTTGTAGCTTCTGTTGGTTGGATATTCCTTGAAAAATGGCCCCAATGTTTTGATTGTAACCGTATAGTGGTACGTCACTAGCAAACAGTTTTCCACGTTTATTGTATTCCGGCATATGTACACTTTCAAAAATCTGTTGTGCCATATCTAATCTGAATTTGGAAAATGAGTATTTTTTACTTTTTAATATATTTAATTTCTTCGAAAATAAAACATAAGCATTAAGAAGTGCAATATCCATTAAGTAAAAAAGTTTTTTCTATAAGTTTTCACGTATTTTCTCATAAGTGAAAAGGAAGATAAGTAGCTATCTTGGAGATCTACCCCATCCATGCCATCATTATATTCTAAAACGATATTGAGCTTTACAACGATGTTATTAGTTTTCCATCTTTTCTTTTATACTTCCATCATCTCAATTTTTTATGTTTTGTAGATAATAAATACATATATATCTTTTTTGTCCTTCCACTTTGCAGCTAAAATTCCCTTGCATGATCTTGAAATAGCTTCTGATCGGTTGAGCTTTGTCATTGCGAGATCTTTCGGCATATTCTTTCTATTACATCTTACTGTATTAATGACATCAATTTTCATGGATTGTAATTTTTGAAATAGATTTGGTGAAGAATACCAATTATCCCAGAACAAGGTGTGTCAGAAATTGGATATTGGTGTGCACATAAATATGGTAACATTTTCGGATGCACTGATGATTGAATTTTTTTCTATATCTTGACCTGTATTTATTTTAAATTTGATATGATATCCTAATTTAGACTCGCACAATTTATCAAATTTTACTCCACAACGTGCCCTTTTTGATGGATTGAGCTATTTATACGATATTCGACCGGTATATTTCGTTAGAGATTCGTCTAATGATGCATATTCTTCGGGAGTGTAAATACTCGTAAATTTTTCATTGACATAATCGATTATATCTCGTAATTTGCATAAACGATCATCTTTATCCACAACTTCAGTATTAGAAAAATGTAAGAAATGGGAGAGTTGCATAAATTTTCGTAATGGTACTGTTTTTCGAAAAATAGAAATTTCGATTATACTTGTTTTTGATCAATGAGATTACACATTTAACTTTTTCACTTGTGCCATCAAGATGCATAACGTAAAAAAAGCATGAATTTCATCAATATTCGTATCTATCCAATTTTCCTCAGATTTTTTTATTTTTCGGGCTATATATGTCCTATTCGTTTTTGTAACAATGATATTCCAAAAGTCTTCAGGTAAAATTTGGTTTAGCATTTCCAAAGCTGTAGTTTCTTCTGCCATTTCTATATTCATTCCAGGAATCCGTAAGTGCTGCCAAGTTTCGCTATTGTTTTCCTTGTTTTCCTATATCCATTCTTCAGATGTAAAATTAAGTTCACGATTTTCACTGCCACTTTCTTCTCCACTATCAGATACTATAATTTTACGTTGGTTCTCAACAGAACAAACAATTTCCTTGCAGTCGCTATCTGTATCAGTATCGGATGTAATAATTAATCGTTTTCTCTTTAAACTTTTCAAAACTATATCACTGAGTTCACTATTATTTTTTATTTCACAATATGGGTTGAAATGACAAAAACTAATATACAGTAAACAACACATACATTTGTTTGCTGGCAAACACAAGACAACATTGGTATATGTATATCTAATATCTTTTAATAAACGGTCAGAAATATTTGGATAGAGATGAGCATTTTCGTCGTCGCCAATATCATCTAAATGAGATTATGCACATGAAAATAACTTGCTACTAACTGACTAACTACATATAAAAAACAAAAGAACCTCAAGCTTCAAAGGAAAAAAAGAAAAAAAAATAAGTCACTACATAAAATAGGAATTGCATGAAAATTATAGATATTCTGCATCTGTAAACAGATTTTGTTTTAGTAATTTCAATAATATAGCAGTAGGTATATTTGTAAATATATTTTTTAAATATTACCGTTAATTGTACCGGATCTTCCATCTTTGGATAAATAGTGATTCTTGTAATTGAATCCATGCTTCATTTTCGTAGCAAACCAAATTTCATCTGTTATAGTTCTTTGCCATACATCAGATTTTAGGACCGATTTTATTGAATAAACCACTTTTATATTGTATGTTATTTTACGTGTTGTTTCGGTTATTAGATTGTCAAATTCTTCTAGAGTCATCATAAATTGAAATTCGTTGACGTTTGTATGTATTTCATCGTTAGAAAGTGGTTCGTTTAAACATGATTCTTCAGTAATATTAAGTTTCTGTATTCGTACTCATATCAAATTGTCTCAATTGTTTCAATTCAATACGTATCTCATCAGTATTATAACACACACATACAAATGAATAAATACTGTAACTACGAGACTCTATTTTTTTGTTATTCCGATCTCTTGTGCAATTTCACGCCAAATAATGTGATTTTTAGAAATAATTCTGTATACTTCACGTAGAATCGTGTCTCTATATTTTAACACTGCACTTTAACGTACTTTTATCGAATAATGGTTTGCGCCCCCTTTTTCCTTCCATTTCTAACCAAAATGATACTGCTGCAGAACAGTTCTGTTGCACTCTATCGCAGATACACATACTCACTAGAGAGCGCGCATTGGCTCGTACATAAGAGGTAAACAGAATGCCCCTTCTCAGCGTGACGATTCTCGTGAAAAAATGCAAAACACTAGTAGGGTATTTGGGAAATAAACGCAATTTAATTAACCGGGGTAGAAATCGTGGATTAATTAATACGACCGATACCTATCTGTACAACACTAATAATCACATAAAAACTATATTGCTGTTACCTACAATGATAGGAGTATGAATCTTGAAAAAGTATTAAATATATAAGGCCTAAAAAAAATTAGATGGCTTTGAGCATGATAAAATTGCAGGTTTGGTACATTTTTATAGGCGCATTACATCTCGAAATATAGTGTCGAAAACAATATGGGACATTATGTTGCGATAAGGTTGAAAAATGGTGAAAAATGGCTGTTGTACGACGATTTGAAACCAAAAGAAGAGAAAGTGAGATTGAATTTTCAGGCTGCAGTTTCTCTTTTATACAAAAATTCAGTTATTGAAAAAATAAATTTATGTTAATTCGATATTTGTATTCTTTTATTTATTACGGTCGATTTACCTTAATACTTTTGTACATAGTGATTTTTTATTATATTATCTACTTAAACTAAAAATTTTTTGCCAACTTATTACTGTATAAAGACAGCATCAACGTGTGTTGCGAAGAAATGTCGGCAGCAAAAAATGTTTGAATATAACCAAATAAATAGCATAAAAATAGCTTTAAAGTGTAGCACTTAACGGATGGGTTTAATCTGCTCTGTCTTTTCTAGTTTCCGCGTATTTTTCAAGGGAACTAAATAAACATGAATGTATTGATTTGAAACCAAAAAAAAAAAAGAGAAACCCTGATGCAACATACTAAAAATTCATGCAAAAACGTAGATCTACGTACCCCGTTTTACGAGGTTGGAATCGGAAAACGTAAATCTACGGAGCCCGTCCCTTAAATGTTAACATTAGTTCAAATTAATTCTGCTCATTGCGTTGCGAGTTTTATGCTAGCTTTTTATAAAGGTAGCAGCAATGACGATTTAAAAGAAGTGAAAGAGCAGAAAATTAATATTAATAACTAATCAGTAGCAAAAAAAGCTCTAAATAGTACGTTTAATACAATTTGATTTTGCCCAAACGTTGAACTACGTAGTACTTTGATTTAATTTCAAGAAATTTTCATTTTCAAGATTAAGAAACGTAAAGTTTGAAGAACATATTTGAAAATTTAGTTATCGTCGTTACAGAGATCATAAAAAAATTCAGCGTTTAATTCTTATTAAATACGGTACAAGATTAAAATTTTATTTAACGATCATAAAAATTAAATAAATTTACGAATGAAAGGTATTGAAGTATAAGAAGAAAATCTGCTTATTTTTACGCCCTGTTTAAAAAAAATTCTCTCCGTGTCTTTTAGCTGTTGCTTACAATTAATTAAAAGATAGAAAAGTGAGGAACATTAAATGTTAGTAAAAGAATAATAAAACAATTAGGAAAAGGATAATTAGTCAAAACAATACTACTGACACAGGAAATACATCAACATTCATTCGAACTTTTTTTATTTGAAGTTACCCCAAATCGAGCAAGATGGCAGCGATATTGGCCGGAGGTTTCGAGTGGAAAATGGAGAATCGCTAGGCGAAAAGGAAGAGGTAAAATGGCACTTTTTAATTATACGTATTCCTATTTTATAATTTCTTTTCCTCGTGTCTATTCTAGATGTTCGGTTCGCCCAGCACACCAATACTGGAGAATCCTGAATATCAAACACGCTGGTATTTCAAATACTTTTTGGGAAGACGTAAGTAAACAAAATTTATTATTTCGAAGTTTCTGAAGGTAAACAGTACTGTGGTTGGTCTTTTTAGAAATTGACCAATGTAATTGAAAACAGAATCTGGGATCAGAGCTTGAAAATTTTAATATTTCAAAAGTTTCGATTTTTTCTTTAGACATGAAAGCATCAATATTTATAATTCTGTCCAATTTATAAAAATCGTTAATGAACGGTGCATAAAATTGTTGAAGTTTATAGGAGAATTCTTATAATATGTTTTTACTTCCAATATGACAGATAGAAGTAAAAAGTTTTTTTTCAGCAAATATAACGTTTAGTAGAAGTTTCATAGTAACAAAAATATTATCCAAATTAGCAAAAAAACTACACTTTTTCAAAGCAATTTTTGATTCTTGAATAACCCACTTAATCTGAATTTCCAACAAACTTTTTCAAGAAATGTGAACATTGGAGGGTATTTTTAAGATATTATTATTATAAGAGATTTAAAAAAAATCTATAGCTCTTGAAAAAAAAATTATTAAATTCCAAATCGCATGAATGTTACATCTAGAGTTTAATTACTTTCGTTTGAGAAAGTATTGGTGGAAGTTTTATAATAAGGAAAATGTCTTCGGAATGGTCGAAAAAAATAATTAAATTTCTAATGTAACATTTGTGCAATCAATAGTAGATTGTGCAATTTGGGAGAAAAGCAGGGCATTCAAACTCACGTGGAAAATTGATACTCGATTCGAAGGCGAGTTGCACGTACAGCTTTTTTTCATACCAGTGCTGTAAGTTTGTTTTACTGTCCGCTGTAAGAGAGAAAAAATTAACATCTTTGCCACGTTTCTGAGCAATGCGCATGCGCAGACCAGGGCAAGGATATTCAACTTCTTTTCCGCTATAATGGACAACACCAAATTTTTGAAACCCCTGTGAGAAAAAAGTTTGATATAATTTTGTTTTCCAAAAATTATCGCGCAAAAACTTGTTTAAACCAACCATTTCGGTCATTAATGGGCTAGTTACAGTCATAGTTGATTTCTGACATCACGTGTGCAAAGTGATTGCAATTTTTTGATGATAAGAAAAAATAGGTAAATTATAATTAATACATGGTAAAAACGAATATGTTAAATTTAACATATTTCACTTGTCCCAGAAAGTCCACAATAATTTTTGGTGTTAATACAACCTAAAGCAATGTGTAAAAATATAAAACATATTATACATATATCAAATTTTTAACAAATTATTTTAGTTACTTTGACATTATTACAATGTCGTTTTAAGTACAGGCAAGATGTTATATTAATACGTATGCAATAGTATTTGATGTTGTTTTAACACATTATAATGTTGAATTCAAAAAATAACAATCTTCATATGTTGTCAATCTTTTTTAACATTTTTTCTTACATTCTTTTAACAAAAAACGATATTAAATCCAAATAATTGGCAAACACGGTAATCTTAACTAAGAAGTATGTAACTTTTCGAAATTTAACAACTGAAATATGTTGTTTACAATAAGGTGTGGGCTAACATATTCGATTTTGTTGATTTTACAAAGATTGTTCATGATTTGACATAAAACTTTTAACAATGAATTTTTTTAACATAATACACATTTATTTTTACCGTGTAGTAATGAAAATTAATATTTATTTTCACGCACTTTGCAGCATGTATAAATTCACTTCACCACACACATGTGGTAAAGACACGTGTTCGAGAATGTGTCACCTTGCGCACGTCGTGCAGTGGTACCTACGCAAAGTTAAACTTTCGATGCGGGTGTCGCAAAAAAAGTACTATTTATTGTATTTAAAGATCATTCGAACTCTCTTCAAACTCTTTAAAAATTGAAAATTCGTGCTCCTACCCTACTTCTTTCCCGGAATGAAAGCGGCGTAGAATTGATCAATGGAAAATATAGCTTATGCGGGACAGAAAACGAGTTTTAAACGCTTTGTAGAATATCTCAACGAGTCGTGACATTCTCCTCTCATTGTCCGCAGTTCACCAGAATTACGTAGCTTCGGATCACGAACGAAATGCGATCTTTCTCTCGGTGGTCACGAGTGATGTGGGTGACCAGTGTGTACCGCACTACAGGGTGATCCTCTGGCGGCGTACGGTGAGTGAATAGCTTCCTCATGCTCCCATACATCCAGCCCAGCTCGAGCTACATGCACGCTCGTTCCAGTTTCCGAGCTGTGGTGACTCGACGTGGCTCCGCAAAAATTGATATCTCGCGGGCAAGAAACTGTCTAAACCCGGTGACCCCGATTTTTTCCATTTGTATTCTTCGGGTACGCGGCCAATTCCAAAAAGCCCCTATACCGATATACATACGTATACACGCAAGAGTGTATTTTATATCGCTATTCCGATGGCGCGTATGCGACGTGTACTCGTTTTGCCTTATCGATATACAGGATCGTTCAAATACGATAATGATCGCATTTTATTTGGAAACAGTGAGAATTCGAGTCAAAATTTAAAGCTTCAATTATCGCTTTCAGGACCATAAGGTTTCCAAGACAAAATATGCCAATCCAATACAATATTTTAGCTATTGAGGGCGTAAAATGAGGAAATATAAAAAAAATTTTTTTTTTCATAAAAAAAAGACAATAGGGCAGTTATTTTTTTTTTATTACTTCAGAAACACATTTGCTACCTTGGACACACGTTTTACTTTGGCATTCAGTAACTAAAATATTGATTTAATAATAATTAAACAAGTAATAACGATTTTTGAAGATGGGAAAAATATTTCCCTTGGTCGTGAAAGGGTTATACGTCTTGTCGTATATCGGTAAGACGTAAGAGTTTTAAAAAATGAAAAAATGAAATGAATAAGAATAGTCAGTGGTCAGCTAAAGTTTAAAACGAGAAAGTGAAAAGCGAAACCTAGATAGAAAATTATCTAGTGGATATTATCATTTATTATTATGTCTCACGAAATAATCTAAAGACGATTTTAAACATCTACGATAAAAATGTTGATAAACTACTATAATTATGAAATTCGGTGCAAAAATCTTAGCATATATAACACAAATTGAACCAAAAAATTTGATAAACGGTCATCGCGTCCAACATCTGATTATAATCAACTCTACATAACGTGGCAAGTCGATTGTTCCCATGCTGTTCCTATTTGCGATTAAATTAGGTATTCCAATCGTTATTATAATCTCGTTCAGCCAATCCTATCGATTATTTATTTTACTTACCCAACTTAATTTTCCCAACTGCATTAATTTCGCGTGTATAATTCATTTTATTACCATGGAAGTTTTAATTTATTTTTTATTAAAATAACCTTCAAAATGGAGTTTCATTTCGCGACTTGAAATCTGAATAGTCATTAATCATTAAGGAGTGTTAAGAATAAAGGAGTCATTCGTCATTTTTGAAAGGCTGTATCTTCACTAAGAACCATTGAATCGGAACGAGCGGGTAATTTTTTTGAAGAGGAAAATTCAAATTTTAGAATGCTGCATTTCTGTTAAGAAGGAAAAGTCGAAGGAACGCCTGCAATACGAGAATAATAAAAGTAAAATTTAGATTAGATGACTTTTCTAGACGAGAAAACTGAAAATACATCCGAAAATTTTTGGTAAATCGGTGACATCCAAAGGAATCAGTTGAAAAAGTTCAAATCGAGTTTTAAATTTCGACTCAGGAAGTATTTTGATAGTAGTTGGATCAAAACGCTCGAACTAGCGAAAAATGAATGCAGAAATACTTGAATATAGATAGAAATACTGTAACAGCGATGAATTTATATACCTAGTGTTTTGAGCGTATTGGCGTTTTGAGCATTTTTTTTTTGGAGATTGATAGATTCTAAAAGTAAATTGTTTACCAACTATAATAGCATAGGATTTGCTCCTTTTAATATTTACTTCTTATTTTTTCACCATTAGGTACTGAATTATCATATAATATTTGGATTATTATTAGTACTTAAAACTATTTCAATTTACTATTTTTTAATAAATGAGCAGTTTTTAATGAATGAGAATAGTACAAAGAAGAAATAGTAAATTTCGTTAAAAATTTCTCTAAGTGTAGTTTCTAAGATGAATGCGATTATTATTGTATTTGAATCACCCTGTATAAGAGAGGAACGAATCTCGACTCGAGATGCCGAGAAGATCGTCTCTATTCAATCAGATCCTCTTGTATCGATGAACGCCCCTTCATCTTCCTATCTCTATCTCTATCTCGTTGTTAATTAACCATCTTGAATCGAATTCAGGGCGCCCAGAAGATATCGCTGCCGTATTCGGCCAACAAGACCATGACGATCAGGCAGATTCTGAGGTAAATATTAGAGCCGGGTTGCGCGACGCGTTAGTCATTCCACGATTGAATTTTCCAGCAACTTCTTCGGATTGGAGAAACTAGAGAAGGCACCGCGCGAGGTCTTCTCGCCGGAAATACAAAAGGTAAGAAACTAGGTTTGGAGCAAACTTCTCGGAGTAGGCAGGGAGCCTTCTTTTTCACTCGATTCGTGTTTATTCAGGATCTCCTGCTGCTTGAAGAACAGGAGGGCTCGGTCAACTTTAAATTCGGAGTGATTTACGCCGAAGCTGGACAAACCACGGACGACGAGATGCTGTCGAACGGTACCAGCTACGAATAACGATTATCGGCAAAACGTAACGCGACCCCTGTGAAGTTGGCACTACATCAGACGCAAAAAAAAGTTCTGATTAGAGTGTTGAATTCTTTTTCAGATTTCCTAGAGATTTCCGTCATTCCACCCTAAAATTAAAAACGGATTAAAAATTGAATTTAAAAAAAAAAGTTTTAAAGAGTGTTCTGGTCAGCGTGCTGGCTTTCTTCCTCTATTCCGTGGAGTTCTCCGCAATTTTCGGTTCAGAAATACTTATTCGCGATCCCTCGCGGTTAAAAAAAAACAGCTCCCCCACTATTGGAATGGGAGAAACCAGAAAGTTTTTTAAATAAAAAGGTATAGCGCGTATCATGTACCAAACTCAAATATATATATATATATATATATATATATATATATATTCATACCAGAGTGTTTAAATATTATTATATCATAAATTTTTTTCATTATGGGAAATCAAACCGTTTTTTTTCATAAATATAGTATTGGCAATACAAAATAGTTAACTATGTTCAACCTATCGAGATAAACTTTTTACAGTATAGATTTAAAGTACATAAGTCTCAAATAGCTTTAATTCAGATCTGAAATGATTTTTTTATTTCTTGAATTTGGAGAAATTAATCTGGTCTCACTTTAGTTGATCATACCAAATCAAGTAAGTACTTATAGCTGAATATTTACAAAACAAGATTAATAATTGATTTATTCTCAATTTTTGATATAATAATTATACATTGAAAATAAACACTTAAACACTCAACACTTAATTGAAAATGTATAAACGAATATTTCGTCCGGCGAAATGAATGATTATTTAGAGCAGAGAAATATTGTTTAGAATAGAATTTAAATTTTCAACTCAAACGAACACTTTATATAAAAATTTAAATATTTATTTCAATGTATGCAATAGGTTTCTGTAAAAATAAATAACTTTATTATATAATTGCATACATTCAAATAAGGATTTAAATTTAAATGAATATATATATGTTATGAATATTATATAAAATAAGCATAGTATTATAGTAATAAGTACTTACTTGGACAAGCTCTAATGTATTGATTTAAAGAAATTGTCAATTTTTTTATTTGCGAAGCACTTATTTTCTGTAATACTCATATCTCGTTTGTTTACAGAGAGGGGTAGCCCGGGCTTCGATAGATTCCTTGATATACTTGGTGAGAGGATACGGTTGAAAGGCTGGGATAAGTATCGAGGTGGATTGGACGTAAAAGGTGAACGATAAATGCTATTTTTGGACAGTTTTACACAATTTTCGATATCGTATTTTTAAAATTTTTTTTCAGGCGATATGACGGGCAAAGATAGCTATTATACAGTTTACGCCGGACACGAGGTCATGTTTCACGTGAGCACCCTACTTCCTTATTCGAAGGATAATCCACAGCAACTTGAGAGAAAGAGACACATTGGGAATGATATCGTTAACATTGTTTACACTGATGATCTTAACGCCCTCGAAACATTCAACCCCAATTGCATCAGGAGTCAATTTACTCGTGAGTTATTTTTTCTCGTTAAAGAACGATAAAATAAATTACTCGTATATCGATTAGACTAGTTATGATATCCCGTGTCGAAAAATGAGGTCTACTTGAGATCCAAAATGAAGGTGAAATATATAGAGCCAATTAATTGTAAATTCCAACCCACATAGTCGTGTTAAAAACCTGACTCATAATTAGGTTGTAATTGCTAATAAATAGATAAGACTAAGGATATCGAGATATTATTTCGAAATCATTGTCAATTTAGGAAAAAAGAATGTATCTGAAGTTTCCATCGTTGGAGTCCAACGATATTTCGAAAAAATTTTTTTTCGCAAAAAAAGTATACATATCTTTTTAAAATACTCTGAAACAACGAAGAAACACATTTATCACATAATTAACGATGAATTTAATGTTTACAACTAAGGAAATTGGCAAAAAATCGAAAAAAATCACAATTTTTGCACTCTTTTTTATTGCAGATTCTTGTAGAGTGCATCAAAACGAACCTGTAAACCAATTTTCATCAAAATCGAAAGGGGTTAACAGCGTCGTTATAGCGCTTAAAACTTAAAAATTTTTTAAAAATTCACATTTTTCGACCGTCATTTTTTCCCCCTAGGGATTGCACTTTTTTTTATTGCAGATTCTTGTAGAGTGCATCAAAACGAACCTGTAAACCAATTTTCATCAAAATAGAAAGTGGTTAACAGCGTCGTTATAGCCCTTGAAACTTAAAAATTTTCAAGAAATACGAGTTTCTTTGATGTCGATTTTTTTTTATCAGGAGTCAACAATTTTTTATTGCAGATTCTGATATAACGCACCGAAATACATAATCATACCAATTTTTGTCAAGTTCCGAGCACCGGAACACTGTCGTTATAGACGACAAAACTTAAAAATTTTTAAAAATTCATATTTTTCGACGATTTATTCCTTTGTGGCAGTATTTTTAATTTTTACTACAGATGTAATTTCTATTTTTCCTGTTTGTTATCATCTTTTACATCTTGCTATTTGTTTCTGTCATTTCCTTTAATTTGGTATTTAGAACCTGTTTAATATGAAATAGAAATAATTTTTGAAATTTTGAATTTCTAAAGAGATGAGTACTCCACTTTATGTTGATGAGGTATTATTTACGGTAACATAATAAGAAACGAGAATTGGTTTTTGTATTACATCCCCGTCAATTACTAATTCACCGCAAACAAACCTATTAGGATACTCATCTTGTTCGCATCAGGTCTCATCGACTACTTGTTGATTACAACTGTCGATTCCTTTACCGGCCCTTTTTTTTGTTTTTGTTGTACCGGAGTGAGAATGCGTCATGCACGAAACCCATGTACTGCTCGCTCAGCGAGACCATGGGGAACAGTGTGGGACTTTAACCCGCTAAACTCACTCCTTACGTTGCATTTTAAAAGGACCGGTGAACCTTCACCTGCCCCCAACGCTATTTCTCACTAAAATTTTCCTGTATAAATTTCCTTTTCTGCTCTGCAGATCAAAATTATTTCACGTCCGTACTCTGGGACCGGTATTTATTCTAAATACTGCAGTATTTTCATGTACTGCGTGATTCGTTCTGTATTCTTTAATTCAAACTTGAATTCACATTGGAATGCTTTCAACATTTTCAAATGTCATTGTTTGCAGCCATTTTCATCCCTTAATGTACTTTTTGCAGAGCTTGCAAATAAATTTTTCAGGCATTGTGGAGCCAACGTCTTTTACCGCTTGTTCTCTGTTGCCGTATTTCCTTCTCTTCATCATCAGTATCAACTTCTGATTTGAATAAGCATCCTCTGTGACATTTTCGCCTACAGCTTTCACATTTTACTGAATCATTGCAAGTCGTTGCAAAGCAATATAAACATGTGTCTTCCATGTTCATGGACCTCAGTAATAAATCGTTAGAGACCCTAGTCCTGAACATTGCAGGATTGAACTTCTCATCGAATTCTTTATTGTTGCCTAAACATTCCATGTAATACATTATATATACTCCGCAACTATGACCATCATTCGTTGGCTGATATGGTCTGTCTATTTTAACGTTTTGCCACTGAATATTCTTCAGACATTTTAATGATGCGTCTGAGTGGCAACAATTCGTGAAATTCTAGAATGCTTTCAAGACTCGGTCTTTATCGCACTCGCCTTCATAGGGATCAAGTACAGATATCGTCATCTTTTTTACATTTATGGAGAGTAATCTCCAATGTGCCATATATAAATAAGGCATAAGGATCACATTTTTTATAGGAGTACCACTCCTATATATCTTTCGATTCTTGGCTACTCAGTTGCCACTGTGATCTCCTAATATCATCATGGTGTCGTCCGTTGATACATACGATGTGTCTGGCCACTCATCGATAAACGCAGCGACAAATGCATCGATCACTTGCCCATCTATCCAGATGTTACCGTCAACGTGCGATATTGCCTAGCTGTCAACTGAAACGAGTCGATTGCTATCGATCTATCTGTGCAGTAACGGCTGACTGTCACTACACTTGAGGTTGACATCATTTAATAATTTGGGTCATTTATTAACCCATTGTAGAATGATTCTAATGCCTTTGGACTCTTTTCGTTCAATGGCTCTTCTGCCAATTGTAGCCCATCATCGTTGTTATTTTCCAACGAATATGTTTTTGCGATTTCACTTTTTCGAACATCTTCCATCGTAAACTTAAGCTCATTACACATTTCGATATTTTCATTTGCATTTACTTTTTGCAAATCAATTTTTTGCACATCATCGGACTCTGCCAGTTTCTGCAATTCATGGTATTTACATGGCTTCTTCTTGGTTTCTTACCAACTTTACCAGTTCTCTGCCATGTTTCAGCGATAAAACGATTTGACGCAGTCTCTGGATATTTGCGTTTTCGTAGAGCCCTCTTGGTTCCCTTCAAATCGGCTGTCAACAAAATCTTAGCCATAGTTTCTTTACGGCTTACATCCAGTTCGCGAACTCTTTCCGCAATAGAGGAATTTGTCATTCCATAGAAAGTTTTCTGTTTCATTACTCTGAATGAACTTTTTACATACGCGTTTGACAAGCGCGATATCTGTGGATCTACAAAATCCAAATCTATAGAGCTCCATAAAGTTACATAAGGCATCCATTTAACTAATAGATGCTGTATTATGTTTGGAGCATAATATTCATTTAAAGTAGAATCATCGTCAGACTCACTGTCTTCTATTCTTTCCTCAATATGTACGAATATGTGATTATACCGTTTATAAAACGGAGAATTTCTAAAGATTGTATCGTCTACCACATCTTTACTTACGGGAATATCGTACTCTTCTCCCTCATCACTATTTTCAACTTCACAAACTTCGTGAATTTTGCTTGCATTTTCCTTTGCAAGATTTGCTAGAACAGCAATACTATCTTTTGCTGCATTTCTACTCTTGCTTAAAAACACCGTACAAATATTTTTAAACACTTCATCAACTTGCTTAATGTTCCTACTTAAGCATACTAGAGATATACACTCCAAGATAAATCCTTTTATCTTTTTATAATCTCTGAATCTTTCTTGAATTGTTTTCGAAACAATTTTCATGAAGTGAGCGAAGCATATTTTCAAAATGCTTACTTCTGCTGGTGGACCTACATTCTTTACCAAACGCTGGTACATTAGATCCAAGTATTGTAAAATGGTCATTCCGTTCCATTCTTCCACAATAGTTGCCGAACAACAGATCCCGTCGCATCCATGTGTAATATAATGCATTTCTGATCTATTACTGCAGACAAATCTTCTGCTGTATACATTACCACCCTTAGTGGTAAATTCACTTCTCTCAAAAAAGGATCTTTGAGTTTTTAGTGCTGTATCCACAATTTCATCAAATCGGACAAATCAGCAGACCTTAGAGACAATCTTTCTCTATATTTCGCTTCCGATTTAGCTTTATACACAACATTGTATGTTCTTAAATATTGCATGTGACCGTCTTCTTTTAAGGCTAGATCGGTACTGCTCTCGATTTTGCTCATAAATTCACTCTCGGTCTGAAACTGCAAATTTTGCTACAAGATTCTAATGCACATATTTAATCTCACTGTCACTTGTGACGTACAGACGTACCATTGATTCCTCTAAATTGTCTACTACAAAACGGAATCTTTGTTTATGCTCTGCCGATCTACATCTGGCATATGATACAACATCTCTATTGTTGTATCGAATTGAACCATAGAAAGATAGACAACATGTACATTTAATCGTATACAGCATTATCTGCTCTATCGCGGTTCTAACTGTATCTTCGTCATTATAACCAAGTTCAGTCTCGAACCTGGTAGAAGGGACCGTTACCGTACAGATATCTTCTGTAAATGACGGTACTCTCTTCTTTTTCTCTGCGCTTCTCTTTTTGTCTGCGCAGTTTTGATAGAATCAAATGAGCTACATTCTGATTCCGAGTTACTTTTTATAGTCTTGTAATCGTATTCATCACACTTTGTGTGAATACTAGCCTTTGACCGTGATTTTGTATCGACTCGATACTTAAATTTCAAATTACTCTTCACTTTTGGCATCGATTCTTCCTCATCATCGAGGAATGTATAAATATTCAAAGATGTAACATCATCCTTTGAATGTCTTTCGTCTCTACGATAGCAGGGCCTACGACAATTCTTTGCCGAAAAGAATTTGCGTTTTGGTACCCGTTCAGATTTGAAAGATGCATCTGAGTTTGAACTCTCAACTTTCATATTATCTTCGACATTCACTACGGATTGTTTCTTTTCCGTACTGCCGACAACTTGTTTACTTTGGATGTCAACATCCAACAACTGTACATTATCTGCACTGCAGGGTTCATTACTTGTACTTGGTACTTCGACAGTCACTACGGATTTTTTCTCTTCCGTACTGTCGAAAACTTGTTTACTTTGGATGTCAACATCCAACAACTGTACATTTCTTGCACTGCAGGATTCATTCCTTATACTTGGTACTTCGACAGTCACTACGGATTGTTCCTTTTCCGTACTGCCGACAACTTGTTCACTTTGGATGTCAACATCCAACGACTGTTCATTGCCTGCACTGCAGGGTTCACATGCACTGCATGGTTCACTCACATCAGAGCATTCTGCAGAGCATTTCTTCTCTACTGAGACAACCCAATGACCGGATCTCCGATCTCCAGTAAACATAATATTCATGTGCTGGTCACTACTACTTTCCTCACTACGGAAAATTTGTAATTGCACAACTTCTTTATTCCTTTGAAATTCCCGAAACACTGTTACGGAAATTTCATACAGCCTTACGAAAACACCGATTTCGTAGTCGGTACCGTAAGAGTCTTCCTTGCCCATTACTTTCTTGTAATGATGCGAATCTGTATATTGAAGTTCTTCGCACGTGCTAAGAAGAGTATCTACTTCTTCTAGCCAATTGTCTACACTAAATTCTACGCAATTCTTGCGTATTTTCAAATGATGTTCTTCACTTTCATATACTATGGATGAAAAACATCAAAAAAGGCAATTACCATCACCTCTTACGTTACTAACGTAATATTATTTATCACTACAGAATACTATTCTGTCGTTAACGGTCGAATTCAATTTCGTATCATTAGATGAACTCTGGATCTCTGATCTTCTCGAGTTCAGTAAATTGGCTACTAACATTTATATATATATATATTATTATTATCAATTCTTTTAATTATATTCATCATTAAATAGAGGGAGAAGAAAGGAATAAGTCAAGAGTGCGTGTGAGAAAGAACGGCTGATTAAAAGTGAGACATACAGAGTAAATTTGGTCCAAAATACATCTCTTGCCGCTTCTGGGAAATGTACCTCCCTCCTCATCATTGATAATTTACGAAATAATTATATTTTTTATTGGGTTTTCATAGGTTGTCTATAAAAAAGTCACTATTTCGTAAATTATCAATGATAAAGACATACATTTTACAGAAACGGCGGGAGATGTATTTTCGTTAAAATTTTCCCTGTATCTCACACTTTAGATCAACTATTCTCTCTCTTACTCGCACTCTTCGTTTGTTCTTTCCCTCTCTCTCTCTCTCTCTCTCTTTTTCTTTGAAGAATATAATCAATATATTTCACAACATTCCATGCGGTTATATCGTGAACGAAAAAATCAAGAATCAATGAATTATCGAAATTCATCGACGGCTGTTTTTAATCGTATTATTTGTCAAACTTTTACGTGAGTTTCGGAACGGGAATCGTATTTCAATGAGAAACCTCAACCGAGACGAGTAATTCAAGTAAAAAACATCTACGACGGTACGAAAATCCATTTTGTAGTCGATAACAAACAAAATTCGAATAATTTTCTTTACCGGCCAAAATCTACGTGGCACGATAATGGCATTATCTACTATCATAAAGATTTTTCATTTAATTTTTCGTCTCGGTTAAGGCTTCTCATGGTAATCTGATTCCCGTTCTAAAATACACGTAACAGTTGGAAAAATGCCATTAAAACGGCCGTCGGTGAATTCTGACGATTCATTGATCCGGGATTTTTTCGTTAACGATATAACCGCATGTGGAATATCGTGAAATAAATTTATTACATTCTTCAGAGAAAGACAAAAAGAGAGAGAGAGAAAATTTATTTAAAAAGTTTAAATGGATATTGCGAGGAACTGGAAAATCGCAGGTAGAATCTGACGAGCTCATAAGAATATAAATTATGTGAACAAGAATAAAAAATTCTGCGAAGTAGAGTACTGTTATATCTTGATCGACTAATTTTCAACTCGTATAAAGAAAAAATGTAAAATAAAAAAAGTTTTATTTTATAAATGTGTT
>NCVS01003290.1:5108-31632 GCA_003055095.1 Goniozus legneri | reverse complement strand
CCCCCCCCCCCCCACTCCGTCTTTGTTTATAATCGTCGGTCGAAAATTCAGCCTCGTCGGGACCATGAGCGTATAGTACGTGCAGGAGCGTGTTTGCGTTACGCCTTTTGTACCGGTAAACAAACGCGATTTTTCCGCGATACATACCAAACACGCGCGACTTCGGACCCACAGTGGATACAACGGTCGAGTATACTGAGCTGTGGGGTGGGTAACGCTCTGCATGGTTTAACACAACATTTACGCTACCTACCAACTGTTTCGCGTGTAAATGCCGCACTCGAGAACACGTCTGGCGCAATTCGGATTTCGTTATCAACCGATACAACGTCGACGTGTTATTCCTTCCCACAGACGAGGGTTGTTACGCGACTCGATTAATGGTGAATTATATCTCGATGCCGAATTTATTCGGATTTTAGAAAATTTAGCGATAGCGGAAATACGCGTTGGGGCAGACTGCGGTGCGTTTGCGCGTCACTCGATACCGCTGTGCCGGGTAGCCCAACTTTGCCGTTTACATTTCTCTATTGGTCAGTGGTTTGACATCGCAATGGCTCGTGTCGTTACACCTAGGATGGGACAATTGACAATTGATACATCGATTATACCCAGGATATTCTATCATCGGTTTCTCTCTGCGGTATAGAGTTGCGCAAATCTTCAACAAATCGCTGATTGTAAATTAACAGGACTTATCGTTATCAAACGTAATAAATGTCGCGCGATAAATTCCGTAACTGACGTTGAAAAAAAATCTCTATCAAATTCGAGCTTCGTGCTTTAAAACGACAAAGAAAAGGTGGAACGAGAGAAGAGGGTGAGGAAGAAGTGGGGGCACTCCATGCCTATCTCTCAGACAGCGCTAATTTTTCTTTTTTCCCTCCTGATTCCTGAAACGAAGATGGATCGATGCTGATTTCAAAAAGTAAGCGACAAGGACAGCTTCTCGCGCTTCAAGTACGGGAACTGAAAACTACGTGAAAAGTCCGCACGAAGAGACGAAGAAACTGCTTTAAGAGACGTCGACGACTACAATGAGGATAGCTTCAACGTCTTTATGCGGAATAAAATGCGAATACCTTTAAATAGACATCTTTCGCGTAAAGATAGCGTTAAATTATTCCTTACTCGTTATGCTCGAATATTTTTTATTTATCGATCGATATACGATTCACTATGCAGATACAATTACATCGAGTTTCCGTTAGACTATAAAAAATTGATACAGTTTTATTCAAGTTACAATTGAATTTTTGGGTTACCAGCCACAAGTTTACATTTTTCAGTATTGGATTGCAGCGAATTGAATTTTGCTCACGGCAAAAGCTGAAAACCACATTACAAATTGGAGATGAGTTCTCTTTCGCTATCATATCAGGGCATTGCCTCAGTTGCGGTTTGTTCGAAATGCATTCCGAGTAATCCATGACTCGAACTTTCGTAAAGTTCTGTGATGATCGATTCAATTTAAATTCGTTATATTTCACGTATACAATAGGAATAACTTCTCATTCAACGCTTACACAATTACACCTTCCGCGATAATCGTCAATACCACGGCGAATTTTCCGTCACCGTGAAATGCATCGTCGACTCGCCATAACCGTCAGATATATATACACGTGGTACATAAACGGAAGGGGAGGTAACACTAGAGAGAGGAAGAAAGAGAGAGTGAGGCAGCGAGGGAGAGAGAGAGAGAGAGAGAGAGAGGCGCTTTGCAGTGGGGTTGATGTTGCGCGGTGCAATTGTGGCATCAAGTGGCGTATTGTCTGTCTTCCTGTATGCGCGAGTGGAATGGAAGGGGATTGGTGCATAGCGGCAGAGAGCGAACGCGTGGTGATGGAGGGCCCCGAACTGCAAGCACCCGTGCACGTCGCGTTGCAACGTTAACAGGAACGGAGATTTGGGTTGTTATTACTCCACACGGCCCTTAATACGTAAACTGTGCCGTCTCAATTTCTGTGATCCCAATTCGTGTATGCGTTCTTCGATAAACGATACGACCCTGATTCTAGGTTTACATTAACTACTACATATTGCTAATTGCAAATTGAATTTGCTGAATTTCCTTAAGAATTAAAACTATCCATTAACATAGTACTTGATTTAATTCGTATGAATCTGGATTTCGTTAAAAGATTCATTACAAATATTTTTATAAAGATTGTTATGAATATTTTTAAAAAAATCTCATACCGCGTGGAAAATGAAAGTAAGTCGTACGGAGCCAATTTTATTACACTTTAAGATATTCCTTTAGAAAAAGAAACCATTTTAAATTTATAATCCGTGCACAGAAAAAAAGGATCACTTGAATCAAGAAATATATACTTGATTCAAGAGAGTTATGCGGAAGAAAAAAAAATTCCGTCATCGAGAAAATAATTTCTCCATATCAGTAGAAAATTAAATTCTTAAATTGAGAATTTTTTCTCTTGGATCAAGATTTTTTTTTTTGAATCAAGTATTACCATACTTGAACCAAATCTATTGTGTTTTATCCTAAGATAATTATTTCTCAAATAAAAAAAATAGTTTAAAAATAATAATAATAAGTAATAGTTTCTTGAATGAAGAATATATTGACTTATTCAAAGACACACGTTATTGGATCAAGAAATTCACAAGTATTGTTTTTAAAATTTATTTCTTCATTAAAGAAAGAAAAAAAGACTTGATATTGGAAAGTATATTTCTTCCGCATAACTTTCTTGATTCAAGTAATCCTTTTTTTCTGTGTGGCATGTATTCATAACGTTATTATAATTATCGCAAGATGCTCATTTTATTCTTTTACAATATAACGAATTTTTACACGCGTTGCTTTGAATTAGTAAAACTAACAAGCCAAAGAACGTTCTTAAAGGGTCTCGACAATCGTCGAGTTATACCACTTCGGTATCGGGGTATTGTCGCTTTCACGCCGAATCCCGTACGATACGATGATTGGTCGGTCGTATAGGCCGGCGTCAAGTCAATTATACCAAGTCAATGCAAAGAGCACACGCACATGGTCCTATCCTAAATTCGATTTCCGCCACTCGAAATCGACGTTCCGATTTACGTGCAGACGCGCGGAACGGATTGCCAAAGGGGGGTGAAGGGAAGAGGAGGGTGATCGAGACCTCCGAGGCAAATCCCAACCGCCGACGCCAACGAGAATAGTTAATACCTGCACTTGAAATGTTTAGTTAGGCCCGGAGCGATCGATTTAATCCCAGCAAAGCGTTAACGGTCAGATAGGAGAGTGTTCCAGTTAGGCTCACGCCACTTGAGCCACGGGTAATCGTAAATACCGAGCTCGGTCATTACCCGAGACAAATTATTTGTCCGTTCGCGATTGAGAAACTTTACCGCGAGAATTCTTCTTGTTTCCCTGTACGGAAAATCGTCGGGAGAATTTTTCGGAATTTCATTTCCTCTTGACGAATCGCTTCTGAGGCTGGTAGATTAATGGAATACACGATGAGAAACGTAGCAGATTTGTAGCGGGAATTAACTGATCTTCCCTTTTTTTGTCACGCGCTTATCTCAAAAGCACGTTTCTTTTCAAACTAATTAAACCGCCCATTCGCATGGGTCCCGCATTACTCATCCGTAGTTAGATTAATTTTTGAACGACTCTCGCGCGTTACTTTAAAACTTTACCCGGCTCTCCCACTCAACTGTAATGGGTCTCTTCTTTCGGCATCCGAACCATTACGTATACTTTTGGCTGGTTCGCGCGCGCAACCCGAGTTTCGAGACACTGCATTATTCCGTTAGCTACCTTTATTCCAACGAGCTACTGTTGAAATAATAATAAAAAGTAGCACCAATGAATAATTCGGTAATGCAAAAACGGGCCTTCTTCGGTAACCGACACAAATCATTCAATTTCTAAGAAATACTCCAAGGAGAACATTTAACTTTCGGAATGATTTAGTAAAAATAAAAAGTTCCATAGTGTGCGATCACTTATTATTATTTCAATTAGAGGAATACCGTTGAAAATTAATGCACCTTTATGAAACGAATCAGATAATTCATTATTTGCTATGATTAAACTAATTACTCTATCGACTAGTCAATTTAATAAAATCCATCGATAATTTTCGTAATTGACGAGTATTTATTAAATGTACTGCGAATTACTCTATCAATATGAAAATTAAACTAATTAGTATCAGAAAGTCGACTCTAGTAACGAGAGATCTACCAGCTACTAAATTAATTGTTCGTGTCATAAACTAGTTTATTTTGCTGTTATAGCATATCGCTCATATTCATTTCCATAATGACAAATCCTCTGTAGTTTTTTTTTAATTTTTAAAACAGATCTCGTTTGCGATATACGAAGTTAATGAAAAAGTGATCCGTCGAAGAGGACATTTCATCTATCGGTTTAACTCGAACGTCGAGAGGACGTGTTAATCAACGAGGAAAGGGATATCGAGATCCGATCGCATTCTCGATGCACAACGAAGGAGTCACGACATGTAGAGAGCTAAACGAAAGAGGGATAGGGACGGATATACAGCGAGCTTGGCCGGTCGCATCCAATAGCCGACGCGTCTCGTCGTTACGAAGCCCGTTCCGGATGCGAGCGAGGAAGCGTCGTGTAAATCGAGTGGCACTGACACGCGAGGCGTGCCCGAGACACGCGGCGCGAACCGCTAATACGCCCGGAGACATCGAGCTCTTGCGAATTGACCCTTGGTCTACATCACTCGGTGTTAACTTCACTCTGAATCATTATAAATCCTATTTATCCCCTTCGCGATTAAATCCAGCGAGATCTCAGCGGTCGACGTCAGTCAATTTCATTCCGAATATTCTCTTTATTATTTTTTCGTTGTTCTTTATTTTATAATATTCTTTGGATTTGATTTTTTTTAATACAATTAAACGCACAAGTTATCGAGGAAAAAAAAAATTCTTTTCCTACAGGATAAGCTCACCCTACTCGAGTATTTTAATTATTATTTTGGTTTTCATAAAATTGTGGAAAAAATCGCTTTTGATTACAACGTATACCCCGTTCTAAAAGTGAAGATTAATTATATCGCGGTTTGGTACCGAAAGTTAGCTTTCGTTTTATATTTAGTCAAATATTGCATGCTGTACACGCCAAAACTGTAAGAGAAAGTATTAATGCGATGTACATCGTACCAGTGCATAATGTATAACATCCCGATGTTCCAGAGTATTCGAACTCAACGCACAGACTAAAGTTTATTTTCTGTACAAAATTTCAACGAATTTGAGTTCATCAGGAAAACTCATTTTCGACAATTACAACTTCACCCTTCCGATTGAAAGAGATTTCGTTGAGAAATCTTCTAAAAAGAAATCAGCGATTTCCTCGACACTCTTGAATCAGAATTTATCGAAAGAAACATCAATACGTGTACTAGCTGAGTAACCGAGTTACGGCGAAGGAAAGAAGCGCGAGTCGACATTCATTCGTCGTCCTCCTCGACGCGTTATCGCGCCAACCGTCGGTCGATCACGTCGCCATCATCATTATCCGTTTTTTACCCACGTTTTTATTTCTCTCTTTCCCACCTCCCACTCGCCCTCTCTATCTCCCTTTCTCTCTTTATCCAGCGCGCGATAGCGGAATTGATAGCGGTCGCGCGCTCGCGAGTCGTGAAAAATGATAGCGAGAATCGACCTCGCGAGAGCCGTACAGTGCACACAAACATGTAAACTTCTACATGCACGCGCGCCTGCATGTACGCTCGAACATTCGCACGGCGCCTACGATAAATTTCGTTGAGAACAACGACCTGCGCGGGAGCTCACGGCTGTATTTTTCGTAAATTTGCAATGGAAGCGAAACGAAAAAAAAAATATATAGAATAGCTGGGACAAAAAAAGAGGAGGAAAAACAAATATGCAACAGCGCGTAGCGCGAGCGACACGTTTCTCCCATTCGATAATACCGCGTTGGATAGAGGTGCGATAGAGGGGGGGGGGGGGGGGGNGGGGGGGGGAGTTATAGGGGTTCGATAGAAACAGGCGAAGAAGGACCGAGATTTACGGTGTAATATACTATCGTTAGCCTCCGGTGCTATAACGAACGTTATTTTCTCGGGGCGAGCGCGAGTCTCGCGACTCGCGTGATGCATAACCGAACATGTATAATACGCGCGACATTCCGTGCTTGTATACGTAGCGTTCTCCTTTCCCTATGCGCAATCGACGAGCCTGTTTCGCGCATTGCGACCTATATAGGTCATTTGTTTTTTAACTAAACGCGAGGCACAAACAATCGCACATTTTTCATCGTTCTCGCTGTAACGATAAATACTATATTACTATTGTTTTCCGAATAAAATAGTACACAAATGTTTCTCCTGTTTCACCGTTCTAATGAAACGTATTTGTTGTTTCTTCGCCTTTGGTGTACTTTTTCATCGGATAGGATTTAATTTAAATTCTTGTATTTACAAACTTTGCAGATTGCCCCCCCCCCCCGTCCAATAGACGGATAGGGTATAATATAGGGGCTGGAAAGGAGTACATCTCATAACAAAACGCATTTAAATCCCTGTATTCGTATTCTCGTTACGCGTTATTCGATCGAACGTGATCCGTTCGAATGAGCGAGCACGTTCGTCCCAACCGTCTATGTTTTTGATTAAATTTGTCGCGGAAACGAGTGGCCCTTTTTCCCTCTTGTACATTTCATTTACGGCTACGTAGATTAACATTTTTTTATTTTCATTCATAAATCAACGCCGAAAACAAAACGAGAACCGGAATGCCATTGTTATAGTATCGATATCTCGGTTTGCGGTAAAATTCTATTTTCGCGTCACGTAATATCTGCTTCGTGTATAACGAGGAATAACACACATGACACATACCCGGAGCCAACCATCGAAATCCTATTAAACCTTACGTTGAAATAGCGTATACCGACGCTAAACGGGTCTTTTCACTTGATACTTCCTCCACTCCCCACCTCCCTCGCCGGCCCAATTATCGATTTACATCGGCGTTAACGAGCAATATGCACTCGCACGTATAATCGCACCTCGACAGTCGCCATCGTATGTTTGGTTTTTCGCCCAATCGTGAATTCTGCTGGGATAGTTTTAGCCGAGGCGGCGTGTATCGAATTTAATTTATACGTTGTTATCGATTCCCCGTTGGTATGGATATGAGCGGCGGTATTATTCGAGAATACCATTACGGAACTGAGACGTAAAGAAATTATGGTAATGAAGGAGGTAACGTTTATCTTTGAGGGAGCGATATGGATGGGAGAAGGGAAGCTATTCGAACCTAAGATTCTTCATTTTTATTCGAGAACGGAGAAATGATTTTTCTGTAAGATTGCAAACGAAAATTGTTCAAGATGAAAAATGAAATGTAGCGAGTATTTTAATTTTAATGTACGAATTATAATAATATCACGAATATTACCAATATGAATGTCGTTCATAGCTTCATCGTTAAACCGATCACTGCTCAGTTACCGTTAAATAGATATTTTCTCTATAATATAACATCAATCATTGAAGCGAAATTCTAATTAGAATATTCATTACGAAATACACAAGGGACGTTATTTTTTTCCATTGTAATTACGTTGTCGCATTTGATATTTTTGAACACGGAACGTTGACAGTCGTAAAATTTAATGACGTTCGTGGTTGAATTTTAATTAAACGTCGGTGCTTTGGGATTATGAACAATTCAATAGTTGCATCGTTTTGCCTGTCAAAGTATGTTCGATGAGCCGGGCCTATGTTGTTCGAGTTAACTAAATTGCGAGCAGAAAATTTGCATTTAATTTCCGATTAACACTGCTCTTAATTATAAAACTTGTTTCGGAACTAATCTCCATAGATCTACTATAGTTCTCATTTTTATTTTTCTATCTTATCTCATTAATTAACACGATTGAATTGTACTATATTTTGTATTAATTTTATATATTATAAATTATTGAATTCCAAAATGATCCACAACAGGCACAGTCCGAGTAGCGTCAGCCGCAAATGTAGCAACCATCACCAGCAGCTCTACCAGTCAGCGGTTGGAGAGTTTGCGATGGACCTGTACTACTTTTCAGAATTGGTATGGCAGTTGACCAAGGGATGTATGGGAACTTAATTTTTTTTTAAATTGAAGAAAATTTTAGAAATATAAAGGATGATCTAGTTGTCTGAACTCGAGATCAAACAATTGGTAACAACATGGACCTTCTGGTTACTACATTTTCTCTGTTAATGAGCGAACTAACACACGAATTCGCATCTATACGTCAGACGTCCTTCTGTAAATTTCATAAACTAAAGGAGGGGCAAATATCAGGACGATTACGAGCAGGTGCTAGCCGTGGACCGAAATGAACCAACGGGTCGCTTAAATTTCGCTTAAACAAGCGCGGCCAGAACTGTACACACGCTAGCTGGATGTAGAAATTACGTGACTTCGGTCCTTCTCGCCCTACCGAGAGAGCATGGATTTATGTTAAGTGCCACCTGGGTGCGAGGAAACTCGCAGCCGACCTGGCCAACTTCTCGATGTCTATATGACCTTGGCGAGAAGGAAAATCGCGCAAACTGCCGGGCCCTTCCATCTCGGCTAATAAACAACGCAAGGTGTAAAAAGACGAACGAGCTTTTAGTCATTTCGGTAACATCTGTTACTGCAATAACGAGCATGCGACCGTTTCGAGTGTTTGCTTCGCGAACAAATTTCCTACGACTTTGGTTTTTTCATTTTCGAAAATGAGATTTCCGCGATAACATTTGTTGGTAAGCCACGAGCATAATACTCGCTATGTCGCGATGACGAGTTTGCCTTTTTTTAAAGCTCGTCCGCGCGTTTTGCAGTTCCGGTTTGATGAGTTCGTTACGTTTTATTACGCGGCATTCGCAATTAAATTAATTTTGTTCGTATTCCCGACTTTTTTATATTTACATCTTTCGGAGAAAAAATCGTACAACCGCTCGAGCAAATTGCATTCAGGATGCTCGGAAATTACTTTTGTAATTATCCTTCATAACGAACGCTCATGCCATTAATTAATAATCCAAAATGAGATTGGCATTAAAGTTGATACGCGATAAATTTTTATTCCGGTGTAAAATTTAATTGGCACTGTTATTAAAAAAACGTTCGCCGGTCGTAGCTCGTGTTCATTAGGTTTAACGGTAAGTTCGCATTTTCTCTCGACTCCCCGACTCCTCGCAGAGAATTCACAGTATTGTACACGCACGTGGCTTGTCCGAATAATCCCGGACGCGAGAGAAAACGAAAAAAAATGAACTGACGCAACGATGTCGTCGTTACGAGTTCAGCAAATGGAAACAAAACGCGCGGTAAGTGCACCCGTGGACAAAATTAAAAAGAACTTGGCTGCGACTGTGCGAAAAGCGTTTTCGCGTATCAGCTCCGTAGGAAAAATAATTTTTATTTTTCGCCAAAGCGCGAATTAGTCGAATCTCGCAAGCGGATCTCGTAGGAACCGAGTGCATTTTCACCTGGCTGAATGGTAAGAGCACGGCTTGCTCCTCCGTATACGCAGAGACGAGTCAAGGGTAGGGCGAGATAACCCAAGTTTACTGCCGATTTAATTGCACCTGGGAGTTGGCTCTCGACTCTACGCTCTCCCCCCACTTTCTTCCCCATTCCAGCCAGTCCTCCGTGGGGACGCTATTCGCCGTTTCGCCATACGATTATGCCGCCTGTATGTATGCAATCGGCAAACACTTTCGACTAGCCCTCGTGTTTGCGGCTGACCGGTCGTACACCTTCTCGGTGACGCTCGGTTTGACCCTTTTATCGAGAACGATCGGAGCTAGAAATTGAACGCGACAAAATGTTATTTTCTCCCTCTCGCTCGCTCGCCCTCCCATCATTATTCGTCTCCTTGGTCGAGCGAGATCGAGTCCGGTCCAGTTTCGATTACGTCGAGGTGCTTTAATCGAACTCATTTTTCTTCCCTTTTTTCAATGTAATTCGTTGCAAATTGCGATTCCTCGGCGAACGAACAATCGGCGAATACACTCGGGGGGCAATCTATTCGCGGAGTTGGCGTAACTTTTCCCTATTTTCCTTTTTTCTCTTATTCGTCCAGGTCGCGTTTTCGTTTCCTCTCTTCCAGGATTTTTTCGTCTCGTCCTCGACGCGCGTGCGAAAGTGCGTCGTTAGGACATGGAGTGTGGTTTTATTGGCGAACAACGAGCTCGAAACTGGCGCGAATAAAGTTAGATGGAGGGTGAGGAAAGTAAAAAAATATTGGAAAAAGGAGCGAAAGAGAGACAGGGAGAGAGACAGAGTAATTTCATCGCGCTCGTATTCGTACCGGCTGTTTGATTGGATTTCGCACTTGGGTCGCGCTGGAAAAGACGCGCTCGGACGGTAAACCGATTGCAGCCTGTTTCTCAACGATACGATTGATCGTTTCCAACGGATGTTCTATCATTGTTTCGTTAGAAGAATTCTAGTAGCTCGAGTCTCGGATAATTATGGCATTGTTAAAAAGTATCAAACTTCACATATTAATAGTCAAATACGTACTTTAAAATTTTACGACTTTCATAAACAATAATAATATTAAAGGCTCATAGATTCATAGAACAAAATTAAGTCATTTTGGTCTCGTGCATTTCATTTCAATAATACGATCAAATTTCAGTACTTAGTGTACCTACATATACATTAAGATTGAAGTCTGAAATCGTAGGAAAATTCTTTTGCAATTATATTTATTTTTTCCAAAACTAACAGAAGTGACAGGGACGTCGAGTATTACATTAGCCTCGGCGGTACACGTGTAACCCGTAGCGATTATGCGCGTATTAACCACAGGCGACATCGGAGATACCCGACTCAACCCGTCGAGTCCACCGGCTATCGCATCCGGTCCGTCGTCGCTAAACGATTTTCATCGGATTCACCGCAATTTCGTATACGGGCAATCTCCTTTTAATTGGACCATTAAGCCACCATTAAGGTAGACACGCGCCTCGTCCTCTCATCGACCACTCGTATCGGCGTCTTCTCTCGAGTTACACCGATACGAACTTTCTCAACTCGATTTTAGTCTACCAAGTCTGACTCGATTTTTCTTGTTCCGATCGTAATCTGTTCGACTGCATTAGCGGATTTTATGTTGATCTAATGTTGTATAGTATAGTAACACTAAAATCAAACACAATCAAAATATGAATACTCGATGTAATTTCTCGAGGTGATTTTTCTACTATTTCTTCATTTTTTCGTTCATTCGCGTTTGGTGTGTTTCGAGCCAAACGAAACACAGAGCTTCAAATATTTTTGATTAAACAGTGAGAACGTATTTTCCAGTTGTTCGAATTGGGTAGCATATCTCGATGTTTTTGCGAATCCCCGATCGGACGGGTGCGCGGTGCTTTCTTCTCTCTTGCGCACGGGTCGCGTTATCGATTTTCCATAAAATTACCATAAAAGTAGTGTCGCCGATAACGGACTTGTTTGGTCAGCCGTTTATTCCTTGATCGCACACGAGCCACTAAATAATCCACCCCCGTGTAATCCTCTTCTGTCTCTCTCGCGCTGATCCTCCTGACCTTGACTGCTCCACGTTCCGTCGAAAAATTCATTTTTCCGTGCGAGGAGTGAAGTTGTTCGTGGGGAAAAAACGATCGTTCTCTCGAGAGAATGGTTCAAACGTCTTGCATGCTGCTCTCGCGGAATCATCATTAATTCTCGAGACGTTAACTCGCGCCGAAACTACCCACTGATCGATCTTGGGTGATTAATAACAATGCCAAAAGTTAAGTGTGGCCAGGAGGGGGGTATCGAGACGTAGACTAGCTTGAAACGTGATTTCGCGAACTTTGCTAGGCTGCATACACACAAATACATACACGCGCTCGCACATCTACACACGGATGCGCGCGCAAGCTTCTCGTCCCCGGTACGCGTGGTTCTCGCATGGTTGACGAGTTTGATTGATGCGAGGATTAACGGCCGACGCTAGGAGTACGAGCCTCTCGGAATTTCGTGCGGGTCACCGAATCGCGAAACGCACGCGTTGTATACACGTGTGCACCTGATTACGCCATTACGTACGAGCGTTTAACGTCACGCACGTGCAACATGTAACGTTCTCGTTATTGAATCGTGAAAAAAATGTCCTCGCTAATGAATCCATCGTATTTTTTCAAACTTGTTATTTTTATTATCCAAATTCTTTAATTCTTTACGAATTGAAAAAAAAACATAAATTGTGATTGATAATCGTTTTTTACATAGAGTTATATAAATTAGTGTCAAAATTTTCTTCAAAGTTGTGAAATACGGTTTAAAAGAAGTCTATTTTTTCTCTGATTCCATTCGAATTAGTATTTAATCGGTTCGACAGTTAATTGTGCTTAGTCGCGAATAGTCAAGCTTCGATCTCCTTGTCATTGTTCCGATAATAACGAATACTCGGTACAATTCATAGAGTCTCGTCAGTAGCGATGTCAAAAATGTGTACAAAGCCGAGCAGTCATTGACGGAACGAGAGAGGTATCGCGTAATCACGTTCGCGAGACAATAAAGAGCGATAATCGCGCGACGAACCTCTCTCTCATTCTTCTCGTACCAGTATTCCAGTTTCATCCGTAATTAGACCTACCGGTTTATATATATTTCTTTGCGTGAAAAACCCTCGTTAATTAATGCCATGAAATTTTAATCTCGGCCGTTCGTTAAACCCGACTTATACGTATTTACCGACGTATTTAACTTCCGTCGAAGAAAAACCATGCGCGAATAAACATACCGCTCATAAATCACGACGTTCGTACAATAATACAAAAATGAGAGAAAAAGGGGATGGAAATTCTCAATCTAACCGGGTTATTCACTTTTTTTGTTACAGGCGCAATTAAAAGGGCGTTATCGTTCGAGGACGTCGTCAATGAGCACGAAAGAAGGTAAGTGAAAAAATAGAGAGCTCGAGCGAAAGTGGGAGGTCGGAAAAGGCTAAAGGGAGTTAATGCTCGACTTGCCTTTCATTTTTTTCGTGCATCTACAGTCGTCTATTACCTCTTCGGCGAGCGTCGTTATTAAGTAATATCGAGAGATTTCGCCCGTCCGGCTCGATGCGTCGATAAAATTTTCATTTCGCGGTTCGCTGCCGTCGTCGTGCCTCGCTACCTCGCTGCCTCGTTCACACCCTTCACTACTATTTCTCCTCCTTTCCGCCTTTCCATTCCAATTCTACCCCCCATTCCAGCGTCAATCCATCGCTCACCTGGGAGCTTTTCTTCGAACGTTAATCTATCGATTTCGAATGCATCGAACTTCCCTGTCTCTCTCTACCAGCTGCTCTTTCACTTTCGTTCTTTACCGTTCATTCGGACGCTCCGATTAATTGATAAATCTTCGGGCTCGCTTTGCGTCGCTCATTGTCATCCACTCGCGCTCGTTTCGCTGTCGAACGACGCGAATAATTTCGACCGAATGGTTTCGATGCGGGAGTGCCGGAAGTATGGCGCCATTGACGTGTACCTAGTCTGATTTATTTGGAACTATACTACTGAATTTTATGTATTTTTCGCATCAATTGCTTATTCAGTGTTTTTTATGTAACTCAATATATTCACTCATTTACTATGAGTGTGTTATATTCATATTTCTCTTCAACATTTATTTCATTCGAACTTTTTTTCGCTACTAAGAATTTGGAACCACGCCAAAGAAGTTGAAATCGGATTATAATTAAATTGAGAGTCAATGTACTAGCTTTAAATCAAGTCGATTAATACTACATTGGTATTGATCCTTGATTTGAGAAAAACAGAATGAAGATAGGTTATTCGTTAATCAATTCGACTCCGTTCGTAGGTACATTAAGTTCGAAAATTAGCCCCACCGATGGAAATTCGTAATTAGTAAAAATTAATTGAACGGCATATGTTATTAACATAAATGACAGGCGCGTTAGAACGTAAATGATGTTCATTTAGTTGGCGATACAGGCGACGTTCGCTGCTCGCATCGAAAATATCATTAATTAATTCGTTAATTTAGCGAAACGACACTAGCCTACCGCTAAATCTGCGGTTCGTTAACACGACAGTCGTGTGCGCACGGGCTTGCGAGCGCGCAACCTACCCCGGGTAGGTACGTGACGCAGTTTTACGCTCGCGTAATCGTGCACTGGGTACGTGCCGTGCCACCGCAGTGATTGCAAAATCCAGCGGGTTTATCAATGTTGCCTAAACCCCCGCCACCCCGCATTCGCTCAGCCACTATGCAACGTCCGTTCATCTATTGCTCTTTTTCCGCCCTAACGCGCGTTGTGTACGGACCGGGTGTTTATAGCGATAATTAATTTTTTTTTCTCTACGAATTTCCCTTTTAACATCGAGTGCGGGAAACGAAAATAGGACAGCGTATATTCTTCCCTTATCGATCGATACAGCTCGCTTTTATCGTATTTTTAAATGCAGAACATATAACATGTTCGATGTGAAAACTACCCTTTACATGTGTCAAGCATCCGTTGAGCGTCGAATCGTTCACATGCAATTTCGCACGCTAAATTTATTTCAGTGCGACACAGTTTTTGACGGATAAATATTATGGAATGTGATAAGGGTCGTAAACGCTAACAGCTTTGGTTTTTCTCGAATGTATCGCTGAATATCCTGAAAAAGCGTAAAACATCGTATGACGTTTTTTTCTTCTCATTGTCGATCTTCGCGCGCTAGTAGGGAGTTTTCCTTGCGTCGTGGACGAATACTCGGGTTTTTTTTTCGGGATTACATTCTGAGCTTAATGGACCCTACCAGAGCCTCCCATTAGTGACGTAAACGGGTCGCGATTACGCGCCACCGCTTTCGGAAGCCATTACGCGTATTTTAAAGAGATTTAACTGTTATTCTACTCGTTTAGCGTTACCGGGCATGCGCATACATTACAACGGTAGATGGAAAGGGAGAGGAAAATATATGAAACACGTATAACCGACCTCGTGAAACGTTAGAAACAGTTATTACGTATGACCCGAATAACGTATCTACGTTAAAATGAGGTTAGTTTACTCCACGCCGCGTGTTATTTACGTTTCATGGCCCCGACGCGTCTATTACTTTTCCTCTTTTTTAAACAATGAATTTATCGCCAAAACGTACCACTGCGCGAATGTAATCTATTCGTAATTTATTTAAATAAAATTATTCAATATGAATAATCAGTACGAATTTTGCTATTTCACACAAGTTATTTTCGCCAGCGTTAGAAACGCAAAATACGATTGTATTTTATGCATTTGCGACAAAGCGGTAAATCAGCGTGAATTGACATAAATATTTTCGCTTTATCGTACGTGCCGACAGTAATACCAAAAGTGCCCAGCATTTGTACCCATTGGTGATATTTCCGCGAAGCACGTGTAAGCCATATGCGACAACTCGCCGTGAAAATGATCTTTTTTTAGTTTCTCAATATGAAATATTTATTTTCCTTATGGAAGATAAAGAATGGAATAAAGCAAGGAAGTCAATACTCGAATGTGTCGCGTTGTTCAAGGAATATCGATGGGAGAGGGAGAGGAGAGGGGAGCCGAAGAACAACAATAGCGATATGGTAGGGTGTCGTACGTGAGTACCATCAACGCAGGGATATAAATATTCCTGGGCGTGTCCAGAGTCCGTACGTGACTTGGACGGTCCAAAAGTGCCATGTTGACTCAACGAATTCGGATCTCTCCCTCTATCGCTAGCATTCCCCAATCTTTCTCGTTCTTGTGGACAAAAGATCTTTGATTTAAGAACGACCGGGATTACCACTTTCGGATCGTAGTTTTAAAAATCCAAACTTTTATGGATAGCTGGAAAAATATTCATGAAATTCATATTCTAAAGTGACAGCAATTATTTATTATCAGTTGATTTATATTGTAACTCAACAATTGCAAATGATAAATCCAACCCAAGCTTGAAAAGTCAAGATCTACTCGGGTAGATCAAAGATATGTCACATTGGGTAAGCGAGCATTAGTTGAATAATGCGAGTATAATATGTTAACTATTATAATATTAACATTGGTATCAAATATTTGTTGAATAGTAAATAAATTGGCTTTAATAAAAAAAACTTATTCGTTCGATGTTTGAAAATACCCAGTCGATTTAAACAAATATAAATAATACAGGAGTGAAGCAGACGCAGTCACTTTGCTTGAAATCCTCGACTATCCCACTCGCGTCGACCGTAATGCAAGATGCGAACGAGTGATAAGAGACTTTATCGCGACAATGGCCGCTAGACACGTTCTCTCGAGCGTTAGACCCTGGAGCAGTTTCCGGTACGCTTTTAGTAAAATTGTCGACTGTTGTAAGGGGAGTGAGTATGAGACCGAGAAAAGGGCTGCTCGACTTCTCACTCCAAGTCGACAGTCTTGAAAGATAGGAAACAGATATTTTTTTTCTCGAACCGAGTTTCCCCGAATAAAGCGGGTTTCGTAATTTCAATTGGACATGAAGAAAATATTAATTACCTCCCCTCTCCCTCCCGCTCCCTCTCGAAACACATAGTATAGTATTGAAAATTAATTCAATAATATAATTAAACTGATTAAATAAGTAAATAAAGATCCTATTGGATAAATAGAATCGATTCTTTAATATCACCGAATGAACTTTATAACAAAATTTGGATTAGAAAATATATTTACTAATCAACTTCACTGAATTCAAGTTGTATGACTCTAACTCCTAATTCACAATTTTGCAATTTCCAACAAACGTAGTACGTGAAAGAAGCAGCTGTCGCCTTGCGCTATTATTTACATGAATGACGGGGCTAGACGGTGAACGGGTACGCCAGAGGAGAACCAATGGAACATTTCGCACGACAGTTTTCGCACTAGCTTTGACACACTGCCAGGGTGAAAGGCCGCCCCTGGGAGAAATTCTGTGGGCGGTACGACGAAAAATTTTCGCGCAAACCCACCGACAATTTTTCGTATTTCCACCGTGCTTGTTTCTTTTATTTTACGCAGTGCATTTTTGTGAATTTTTATTTTCTCGGTCGAATAGTAAATTTTGCAATCGTGAATACAAATGAAACAACATAAAATAAATATCCAACTGGATATTTCTCTCAAAACGTAAACGTTATAGTATTATATTTGATCGATCAAATTTTTAACAATAGGCAAATAATTCATATTGTAATCGAAATTGTTCGATGTAGGAAAAATACCATGTTTTCCATTTACCAATCAACAATTGTTTACATTATTTAATTAATTTTATTTTAAGCTCTACAATCTATTTTAACGATCCTAAAATTAATGTAACATTGATTTAAATCTAATCTAATCTATTCTAATCTTTCTGTCTACAAAACTTTATTAAAAATTTAACCACATGAAGTCAAATTACGAGTTCATTTTTAATTGAAATTATGGGGTTGCCTACGCGATAATAATGTTAAACTCTCATTCTACTGTAAATTTTTGGTAAAATTTTAGCAAAATTAAATCCGAATTTTTCCGGAACACGTAAAAATTTGTTCCGCGCAAAAACGTCTTTATTTGATTCTCACACGTACAAATAAATTAACAAGCGAATGCTTTTGTCCAGCAAAGCTTCAACTATTTAACTAATTGAGTTTCATTTCACTCCGTGTTGTTCGCGTGAATTCGCCGAGGAGCTTTATTTATTTCATCATTCTTTTCCTGTACTAACATCGATTCGAAAGCTGGACAATGCGACGAATTAACGTCAAAGGCCGTTTCATTAATGTAGTACTGAGTATACAGCCATGAGTAACTGTGAGTGCGTATGTGTGTGCAAACAGATCTTTTGTAGTTTTCTCTAAACGCGATTACACTTGTATCAAAGAACTGTCAAGCGCGGATTCATTACGTTCCGAGATAATACAGCCACTATTAGAATTTTATTTCATACACGTAGACGCGCTAATTATGCAAAGGTACAAAATACTTTTGAAATTCAATCACCGATAATTCATTTAACTAGTCGTCAAATCGATACGCTGATATACGGCTCGATGCAGTTTTCCGGTTTGGCTCGATAAATTCGGATCGACGGTGATAATGCGAACGTGATTATTACAATGAAAATCGTAAAATACGCTTCGCCCGCGGTTCTCTTTTTTTCCTCTCATTTTGGAGTGCCCTGAGTTCAATTACGCTTCATAATGGGACATTATAGTCGAGCACCGAAAACACTCGACGAGACCATCAAACGGGATACGCTTTACAGTTAATTATCCAACGTTTCGTAATTTCACGGTGGGTACGCTTCACGGAATTTGTATTTTCAACTCTTCGTTCTTTTGTTTTTTTTTTCTTTTTTCGGCATTCCCATGATGAGTCGACCAGACGGGACAAATCAACCGCGATTAATTAGACACAGTAGGGATTTCGCGGCGAGCATTTTCGCTCTCACGAACGTTAAAACCAGGTTCGCGGTAATTAATTTTGAGGTGGGTAGAGCGCGAGCCAACCCCCCGGCTCGTGAATTTATCGAGTCGCTTATTGTCCAGGAAATGGCCTTAAATACTATTCGAAAATTATTCGCGGGAGTACGCATCGTAATTATAGTCTCGAGGACATTTATTCATTTTAATACGACAGTATTCTTCCGAAATTTTTCATCCCGGCCATAAACCAAATCGGAGCTTATACCCCGTGCGATTTTTTGCGGATTTTCAATTCGATTCGAAATCGCGAGAAGTCGAAATACCGTCGCGTACAAATAACCGCGAGAATGTAGGTCTTCGGGGTTTCGAAACTCGCTCCCACGAGGAAGAGAAATAGAGAGATAGAACGAGCGAGAGTGGGGGCGATATCGAAAGTGAGACAGAGAGGAACGACGGCAGTTTAAGGCGGAAGTAACCTCGCGCGAGAGTGGCTTAGCGAAAAAATAGAGGCGAATAAATCCCCGGGATTATGTCGAATGGAGTCGTCCTCTTTACCGACCCCATTTTCGTCGCTGACCGCTACCACAGTAGAAAAGCCGTATCATTGATCAGCCGATACTTTTCTAAACTATTCACTTCGATCTTTCACGTTATCGATACATTGATCACTTCGCTATTGTTAAAATTAAAATAATTTGATGTTTGGAGTATAAAATATAATTTTTTTTTGTACTAGATTTTCTTGTAATAAATCCTTTATGAAATTCTTATATAAAAACATTTTTTGAAAGGAGAAAAATCGCACATTTGATCGACCCATTTTTACATTTCAACGAATGATGTATTGGGTAATGCAACTCAATTTCACGATGTCTTCGATATTGCATAGGTATTTGTGTTGTGATCCAACGCATTGTCTCGTCATTCTTACCGAACAATTCCCCCGACGGAAACTGGCCGCTAAAAACCAGCCGGCAGGCCTTTGACTCGCTCTCGTTGTTTATTCGAAACGCGGATGTTTTGCGGTCCGCGAGAAGAAGAGAGCAGGATAAAACTATGCCGTGAGTGTGTAAAACGCGCGGATTGTTGGGAAAAGCTCAGCCATAAAGCGAGTGGATGAACGCTCGTGTGAGGGTTTTATTCCGGTATGCCGGCGTTGAAATTCAGCCACGATTACGAGGGGCCGCGCGAACTGGAACGGCGTTTCGTTTCCTTCGCGATGCGAAACCATTAGCGGGAAATGGCGTAAGCACACCAGAATGATTAAAAATGTTATTCGCGTTAAATCTGGGTTAGTTTTCTCGGTGCGTGAGCATTTTCCGCTATCTTTACGTATCTGGATCAAGGTTAAACCGTGTTTGCGACTTACCGAGCACTCGCTCGAAGTTGGGAAAAACGTCTCGCGAGGGGATCCGAAGAAACGGGAGCGAGTAAAAAGCGCAAAATAAGCTGAGAGAGCGAGAGGCGCCGTCTGATTTATCTGTTTACCGATCCACGCGAGCTCGATCGCTGCACACAGCTTGCTGCAGTTCTACCAGCCAACCTTCTACCCTCACCAACACCGAATACGAGATCTCATGGACGAGGTAACGAGACGATCTCATTGCGAGAAATTTAGAGAATGCGGATTACTGTGCGATTTCAGATACTTTGAGATTTAATTCTTGATTCCGTAACAGTCTGTATGAAAAATTAACTGTAAGTTTTACTTAACAAAAAACATCTCTATTTTTTTTAATTTTTTACGCATAAAGTAAAACCACCAAAAATTATTTTTATGGAAAAACAAGTGCAGAGAATGTACTGTTCAGTATACAATATTTATAAACTTCTCAATTCTCTGAGCTGCGCAAGAAATTGAATTTCATGAAAATTGATTTTACAATTTTTGCATTTAAATCATGAATTAGAAGAATTGGATAAAACATTTTTCCACATTAAATAACTGCCAAAAATGAGGGGTTCTTCTTAATTCTACAAACATAAATTGATAAATATTTATATGCAAGGTAACTTAGCTGGTAAAATTCTCTCGCTATACCGATATTTATTGTATGAATATAAATAATTTTACCCCATTGCAAAATATTTCCCTTCGATAGAATAAAGAAAAAATCTTTTTGGCCTGACTCGATCTTCTGGCTTTCGTTGAGAAGAGGCCGTGAAATAACATCGTTTATATTTTCACACCTCGAGGGGGCCCGACCACGAAATGGTTAAACGCAGATAAAGAAAACAAGTAAGGGAGAAAGAAAAACTGGGCTTAAATACGTTTCACCGCTAGAAAGCTTTCCGCTCTTCGCTTATAACGCACGGCCACGTATGAAATTTAAGTACTCTCGATTCGCGGCGGGCAATTTCGCCCTCTCGACTAGCGAACCTTGCCGATTTCTCACCTCTTTGATCAACGAGAACTGCAATTAACGAACGACGCGAACTCGTTTTCGTCAATACACGTTACTGTGGCTCTCTCTCTCTCTCTCTCTCTCTCTCTTTCTCTTGGTGAATTTTCCCAGCCAAACGTGATTTTTCACCCCCTCTAACGTAATTTTTCTCCTAAATGGCTCGACTCGCTCCGGGAGAAAAAAACAAAGAAAATCGAGACTGCTCTCGCCGTGTCCCTTTTCTTTTCGCGTTTGCCGGCTACGCGAGCCAAAGTTAAGTCGAGTTTAGCAGCGCGAAACGGAAACGGCTTTGCCGAGGCAAATCGCACTTAACGGCCGGTAGTAATTCAATTAATCGACGGCAATTTAGCGAGCTCGGGCGTGGGCCGTCGTGGTGGGTGAAACTTTACGCGAATCGTCCCTACGGGAGGATGGGAGAGGCACTCGCGGAGGGTGCACCGAGTTGTCTCGGATAGTCCACGGAGCCGTTGACTCGTAGATAACGCAATTTTCAGGCGCCACCAGTCGCGATTACTCCCCAACGCTCTGGAATTTTTTCATTCGTCGTTTTACGCTCTTTTTCCTAAAATCTATTTTCCTGTTTTTTCTCTTTCGTTTAATCGTGATCGAGCATCGGCTATACAGCTGTTATACAGAGTTTTTGGTATAAATTGATATAAGTGTGTAATCGAAACACATATAATTGATCAAGTTTGGTAGTACACGCGTTACAGAAATCGTAACATAGTTTGATCGTTATTATGACAAGTAAATCCAGATTTTCAATTCAGATTTTTAATTATTTCGTTATACATATTGAATCTATGAGGAAATCTAGTCTTTATGAAACGGGAAGATGAAGCAAATATGATCAAGCGAAGTACATTCACCCGGTTCGATCTCAGATGAAGTCTTCTCGATTGTGAGTCGCGTCCGCTAATTAAAACGTTGACTCAAACCACTAACTGGGGTTAACCGTGATTTAATGAGTTTCTCCACCCTCTTGATACCTCGGTCTCTTATAAACGCGGCAGGAGAGGTTGGGGAGGAAAAAAAATTGTATCAAGGCTGGGGCGCGCGTTTGCAATTTCAAGATGGTAACCAGCGTGGACGTTTTTTCCGTTCCTTTCGCGGAAGGCAAATCAGGAAATTGCACTCGCAAATACATAAGCCGACGCGAGAAAAATTTCGTAGCCCTTCTCTCTCTCTCTCTCTCTCTCTCTCTCTCTCTCTCTCTCTTTCCTCGACTCTTTTTCTGGATATTTTTTCTCGAGTCCGAAATCGAGGTAGGCTAATTTGACGATGGTAACACTGACGGAACTACCTTCGGAATTCCACCCACCCTCGCGGTACATTCCGCAATATTAAAAAATAGCGTGTAATCAGCAACAGGAAAAAAGATGGTTTCCATTAGCGCGACCGGCCGAGTACGAGCTCTCGGACTTTTTCTCAAGACCTTATACACGGAGCTAAATGCTAATTACTGAGTTTTTAAAATCACATGAAAAGCAAGAGCTCGTTTCTATCGGATTATAAAAGAAATCCGTGACGAATTTTCATCAATCTCCGTAAGATGAATTTACGGTATTTTTAGTTACACTGCCAAAATGAGGAAGCAAAAGATTTTATTCGAGGAAAGAGAGATTCAAAACTTCCGTAACCGATAAAATAATCAGAGATTTTCATATTATCTACTGGACACCCCCACCTCCCCGAGCTCCATTCCTCCGAGCTTTTTTTCTCTTGGCCACTATCCAGATTTTCCCGAGAGGTCTGAGCTCACACGAATCTTCCGGCACTATCGTGCTTTTTGCCCACTCGTGAGAAATTCGCTCCTCCTAGTTCACTTCTCTCCTTTTTTTTCGAGGCGATTTTTTCCGACCCTTTACGGATAATTACAGACTAGAGGACTGTATTAACTCGGCAAGAAGTGAACGCGTGCCCTCGTACTGGACGAAGCGCGTCCGTTTCCGCTGCGCACAGCTGAAAATTTCATGGAGGCTAGCCACGTAGGGGTGCTCTCTGTGGTATCACTTCCGGGCCAGAATCTCAAACATGCAAAATGTAATGAAATCCCAACCGCGAGAAAATTAAATCTCGCGATGTGATATTGCTTAAACGAAATAACATGCCCGTTACATCGTCCGAGTGTGTAATCCGTATCTAATTCTCTTGATTAAATTACGAGCACGTCAAAAATTTTATCCCCATAACTAGAGAATAGAAAATTCGCGGTTACGTGCCGCGGAATGCGTAATATTTCATCGTAGGTACTTCTGATTGCTATCACGGTTTTCATTTTCAGGGTAGGAGTAGAGGGGAAAAAAGAGCGCGCTGCAAAATGAATTTCCGGTGGGGGAGGGAACCCATTTTTTACTCTTTTCAGCTGGCAAAACAATTCAAACGACCTATTTGTGAAAAATTTGAATTCACGAGCCACCCTAGCGCTCTCGCACGAAACGTCAGAGATGAAAGAAAGAGGACAAGGAGAGACGCGATAGAAACGACGAAGGGAAAGATCGCGTTCGCGCGGAATTTCAATCTCGACGACTCTCCGGCGCGTCCTCGTCGGAAGCCCACATCGTCGTCGAACTTCCGACCGGCCCTTTGTGTGAGAGCGCGCGTCCGGGTGAGGCGTCCGTGTGCGTAGTGCAGACAAACGTCGACAACAATAGCGTTCTGTAACCGAGATCGAGAGAAAGTTACCACTACGACCCGCATAGATCGAGCCCACACACGCTCGTCTGACATCTTGGACAGTTCGACCTCTTCGTCTCTTTCACTCGTCATTTCTAGACCTCTATCGAACTTCTCATTAAAGATTTTTCGATTTGATCGAGAGTATTCTTTCGAATCGTCGCATTGAAAATTGTTTATTTTTACAATAATGAAAAATATTTATAAAACGTGTGTTTCTTAACACAATACTCGAGTAATATAGTAAAATAAAAATAACTCTTTAAATTATCATCGAATTAATATCATACGAATTTTCACATCGAACAAATTTGCTTTGATTTAGCGATAAAGTTTTTACCCTCTCGAAAACATCTTCAAATCCACTGAATCATTTATAAAAAGAAAAATAAAAACTCGAGCGCACTCAACTTCACTGCAATTAAAGCGAAACTCGAGCAAATTCCTTACCCAATGATGTTATTCGATCGTTAATTACTCACGCGGGCTTGAGATAAAGGAAAAACAAGAATCCACAAGACTCGTCGAGACATACGGGTCGAATCGATATTTACCGTCGTTATCATTAACAACTTAGAAAAATCGAGGGTAGGGGTTTAAAAAAAATTGCTAAAATTTCATTTAACGGTGTTCGTTAAAACTCGCGCGTGTAAGCATCACCGTCAGTAATTAGCGCGCCCGTTGCGCTTTATGGCGCATGAAAATCGATCAAGCGTATTCAGCGAGATATTACGCCCGTCCAATCGCGAATCGAAGACTGGACTCACGACCGTGGTTCGAAATTCATCGCCGAGAGCGTTATTTAATCGTAACTCGTTTGCCGTGGATCGGCATTTAACGACAAAGAAAAAAGAAGCAGAATTCGTGCAATAAACGAAGAGAGAGGGAAAGAGAAAACAAAATCCTCGCTCGTTGAAAAATAGCGAATTCGCGAGCGACGTCGAATAAAAAGGGCTGTACATTTTTTTCTCCCCTGCTGTGCGTCCTCCTTTTTTTTATCACCTCACCCTCGTACACGTGAAAGTTCGTACTGCGAAGTCGCGATGTAACCCAAATGCGAACAATGCGAAAAAACGGCAGGTCGAGGTGGAGGAGCAAGAGAGATAGCGAATGAACCCCTCCCCTTTACCCACCCCTCCCGTTACATCCCTTGTCTCCTGACGCTGTATGGAAGCGCCAGCACGGAGGCTGAAATCGGATTTCACCTGAGGCTGCACGCGCCCCCCAGCCATTGAAATAAATAACTTCGACTGCGCGCGGTACTCGGATTCAGTCTCCCCCTTTCTCCTCTCCACCGTCAGCTCGCTATTTCTTTTTTCTCTTCTTTTCTCTCGTTTTCTTTCGGCTTTCTCTCTCCCTCTTTTCCAGAGCGCTATTCTCTACCGTCTTCTGCCAATTTTTTTGTGTTTCATTCTCATCGATGCGGTTTGTCTCTCAGTTTCTCCTTGCTTTTTCTACACCGAGAAGAACATTGTTATCGAATCAATTAAATATTTCCAAACGAATCGAATATCTATACGAATTATCTATACTATTTGCTCTATTTGGAAATATTTGGTTGATCGAATAATATTTTTTTTCTCGGCCTCACTCTCGATATCTCGCTAACAACTAGTCGAACGATATAATTTAATCAGGGAAATCGCTATACTTTCGTTCGGTACGTGGCTCGTACCGACGCTACTGAACCCTCGGCAACATCGGAAAGTCCCTCGTACGTTATGCTTTAGTTTGTATCAGCGATCGCACGCTCTCGCTCGATTATCCTTTCCCGAGCATTTTGCTTCACCTGGGATTAATCTCAATTAGCACTCGTCGCACGTACCTTCTATCGGTTCAAACGATTATTGCATCTTAGAATTCATGACGCGACATGACGCCCTCCCTCTCTCGTCCACCTTCATTCTCTTTCCCTCTCTCTCTCTCTCTCGCTCTCGCTTGTGCATTCCGCGCTAAGACGCTTCAGCGTATCGAGCTCAGGCAACCGTGCCTTATTTATGCACCGCCTCTTGTTTCCTACCGAAAGCGCTTGATACTCGTGATTGAATTTCTTTTTCGTTTTCTTTGTTTGCTCCGTTTCAGCGAATCTTCCGCTCTATCTAATTTTGTAAATATCGTTTTAATCACGGAACGTGATATCGTAACAATGCACGGCGAAATTACAAAATAGCTGAAAATCGAAGGGATTCCTGGAATGTCTCTCGCCTATTAATATCGAACGATTATTTTTGATGATATTTTGCATAACGGATTTAATATCCGCGAACGGCTATGCAAAACCAACGCGTTGCGATAGGGGCTGCGCGCACGCTCTCTATCCCTTCCCTCCTTCGCTCCGAAATTCGTAAAATTCAAATTCATGAATTTTCAATTGATCGGCGCTAGCGAGCGAGAGCCCAGTCGTATATTTCCTGATAATCGTCGATCGTCGAGGGCTTTTAACTGGACTAAAACCGATGACAGGCCGAGGAGAGTTAGCATGCGCGCGTGTTTTTGTACCTCTTTATTTAACAGTTACGATCACCCCAATCATGAATTTCCTGTTTCGGTGTTTTCGAATATGCGCCAGCGACGAATAAAAACGAAAAAAAAAATAAATACTAAGCCGATAGAATTCCAATCCCCGACACGTGATATATCTTTCCAATCAGTTTAAATCTGCTAACGAATATGTGTAATCGAATTTGTAAAATTGATATTTAAAACGAAAATTCCGAAAATACCGAAGCGATAGGATCGATGTACCGAAACGGGTTCCGTACCTCCGATAAACACTCTCGGTCCTGGACGGATGCAAAAAGATCGCATTCCAACAGGCCACGCGCATGTCGTTCGATATATAACCGAGGGCGGTCGGGAAGAAAAAAATGGCCGGCTCTCTCCTCGTGGCCTAGGTTCGGGCTCTCGTACTATCCTCCTGGACGGTCGCGTCGTCCTCGAGCCTTCCGATCCCAAGAATTACGAGCTCGTTTCTGGATCGAGGTGAGAGCTCGTAAATTTTCGCCACCTCCGACCTCCTCACCTCTTTCTCCTTCTCCTATTCGCTATTCACCCCCCCC
>NCVS01003271.1:0-38548 GCA_003055095.1 Goniozus legneri | reverse complement strand
GCATAACTTTCTTGATTCAAGTAATCCTTTTTTTCTGTGTAGGCTTGGGCCAAGCTTTGGAAGGACTGGCGCAGGCTTGGGCCAATGCTGGGCCCATCGTCATTTCCTACATGGGCTGCCATGATAGCGCAAGCTCTTTTGTGTTCTATGAGTTCGAACGCTCCGCGTTCGGCGAAGTTCGGAGGACGTGGGTGTATTAGGGGCTCATTAGGTTCTGTATACCGTCAACGGGTTCCGAAAAGAAGCCGAGCGACGATGAGAAAGGAGTGTACGCGAGAGATACGATCGCACGGCGGTTCCTTTAAATTTTTCGGTGAGATCGTCCGATAGTCCGAGGTAAATACCGGCTACACAGTCGAACCGAGAAGTAGGACGATAAATTTCGCGACTAGTACTCGCTGGCGAATGAAATGTAAATTCAAACGAGTAAAAAATAGGACGTATTTTCGATCGACGATAACGAGACGATATATCGTAAAAAGATTGTCGTTAAAAATATTCGCGAGCGAATTAGAAATTCAGAATAAGTTTAGAGGAGAAGTATCATCTGCATTTGGGTTTTGAGCCGATAAATCATATCGACGGGACGCGAAATAGAATAAGAACGAAATTGGCGCGTGGTAACTCGACGCAAGAAGGAGAGGAAGGAGAGAGAGAGAGAGAGAGAGAGACGAAACATAAGTAACGGTCGCGTGCTACTCACCTTCAGACAATTAGCGATACGCATCTACCTTGGGGATATCGCGCAACCCCTCCTAGGGCGTGCACGCGCAACTACTACACGCGCGCGGTCCGAGTGTAGAGGGGAAGAGTCGCGCAAGGTGTTGCTCGTTCGAGCGCAACAGATTTCTGGATAAAGGTATTTACTTGGCGAAAAGAACGCGAGGACGTTAAAACGAGAGGGACGCGCTCACCTAGTGACCGGTAGGTTGGTATATTAATTTTATCAACCCATTCGCTGCCAAGCCTAAATTATATCGAGTCATTCCCATTGCCATTTGTATTTTGAGTGTTATTGTTTACCAAAACCCTGTTATTTCTCGGTAAGAGCACATATCCCCGATTTTATATTAACCCATTCGCTGCCAAGGACAAGTATACTCGTCTTTGGCAGGGTGTCACGCATTGGCAAGGCAAGTATACTCGTCCTTGGCAGCGAATGGGTTAACGTTATTTCTTTTCGAGTGAAAATGAATTCTCGTGCAGAGAATTTTTGTTCAGTCAATCGCTGTTACCGATTTTAACGAGTTCCCTACTCACGGCAATACACTCCCTATAAATTATCTTTATAATTGACCGATGAAAAATCGAATGACCCCACGGCGGTGTATCGCGGTATCCGCTGGTCCTGTTCGTATATAGTTATCAATCAATTCCAGAAGGGGGCCCGGCACGCGACGAGTAGGCGATGGATTGTGTGCGTTGGGTTCTAGTTTCTTTTTTAGTAGAAAATTGGGAAGAGGGAGAGGAATTGGACAATCTGCTGGTCCTCTTCTGGAAAGAGAATCGGCTCACGAGAACCATATGGCACCAAGAGGGCACGTGTCCCGATTGGGAGCGAATATCCGTTGCTTTGTAAGTCACGAACATCAAAGCGTCCGACTGGAAAATTCTTATGGATTTTAATATTTTCTTTAAACACTGGTAACAAAAATATTTGAATATTCGATGATGAATTTTGATCTATGAATTTTATATCTCGGTTTGTGTAGATTTGTTCGTTAAAAAAATATAAATGTTTAAATATTGTAATCTATTGTGGGTTGGAATTCACTTTATCGTTAGTTATTCGTATTTCACTGGGGGATCGATTTGAATATTGTCTGTTCATCCTGCGTGGATCGCAACCATTCACGTATCTCGGTTCGACTGGTTGCATGCTTTACGGCGCATTCTTTAGATTCAAATTTTAGAAACTTCACACATTATGTTAAAAAAATATGGAGTTGACAACGTTTTTCAATTTGAAATTATCGAAAGTTCTATTTCATCGTGTAATTTATCGACATAATTTTCTTGCTGGTTCGATCAATCGAGCTATAAAGTTTCCTCGGAGGATTCGGAGGAAGCTGACAATGATGAACTTTCCGAGCTCGAAGGAGATTGGTCTAAAACAAAATTTTCAAATATTAAAATCGCAAAATTGTTCAACGAGTAATGTAATATATATTTAATTTTGGTGGCATGTACTTTCGTCATTTTGAGCAAACACTAATCCCATATAAATGATGAAAATTAATATCCACAAATTTTTCATAGTGTAACTGTTTTCGTTCACGTTGCGAGTAACTTATCACTGCTGCTTTCTTCTTACAACTGTGTTCGCACTCTAAACAATGTATGTCATAAAATAAAACAATGTTCGGAATCGAGCGAAATATATAAGAGCGACGAACAGGAAAGATACCAATCAGAGAGAACATCAACAGGAAATGTTAAATTACTTTTTACATGCATTGCAAAAATTACTGTCGTACGTCTTTGTTGATTTTCATCTCACATGTCTTGTCGGAACAACTTACATAAGTATGAAAAAAGTATCTGTCGATATAACTTTAAATTCAGAAGTGTACTTGTCGGACGAGTCAAAAATCTATCAAAATTTCATACATAAATAAATTTATAATTTATAATTCCGTTTTTACACATGTGGTTAGTACTAAATTTCTTGTATTATTTATAATCATTTTAGTATTAATCTTACGGACAGAAGAATCGTGTAATTTTTTTAAATAATATATTATTCTCCTACCGCGATATTACTGGACGGAGCATAATACCGTGAAATAGGAAAAAGAAGTACGAACAACCTTGAACAGTTGAAAATAAACAATTTCAATAAAAATTTAAATATGTCAGAAAATTTTTTACTTACCGAACTGAAGCTTTGCAAATTCATAATGAAAAATTTACCAGCGGTTAATTTTAGCGGTTTCAAACTTCTCATAATCATGGTATTTAAAGTTTTTCTCGTACTTAACGACGATAAATACCATTTTCCACTCGTGCTAACATAATAAGAATGAATTTATTACGCTAAATAATACTATAAATGATTCATGTATGAAACAATTATCTCATAAAAACTACTCACGCATAATCACAAATTCGAATACTGTGATCTGATAATTGTTGCGATGGCCAACATTCGCAGAATAGTTGAAAAGTTTGGGCCATCACGAACGAAGCGTATCTGAAGGATTCATCCGGCTTATCTAATTTCATCACAGCCTATAAGTTTTTTATAATTATGAATTGTAAAAAAAAATTAGTTATTAAATATTTTTTAATTCGCTGTTCCCAAATAGCATAAAAATCATTAATTTGAAATTTTAATTGTATAATGCGATGAAATTGTTGATGAACCTGAAAGCCTGTAAAACTAATGCAGATCATACTGATTCCCAGCTGAACGAAGAACGACATCGAATTAGCGGCTTCTAATGTAGTGGCGTAACTGCAATAATACCGCAATTTTTAACGAGATAAAAAAATTACCTAACTCGTGCACGTATTTGTAATACCAACTTTATGATGCGATTGTGCATAACGACACACTTATTCGCCGTAATTAGAGATTTATCTGATATTTTTTCCGGACGCAATTGTATATCGAACGAATCTTCTTCCACGAGTCGTTCTAACCGTTGACTGAAAAGTGTGAAAAACTGAGTGAGTGAAAAGAGACTCTAACTGCTGGAACGTGAATTAACTATAAATCATTTACCCTAAAATGGTGATCAGTCCACAAATGTGTTGTATGTAAGTCACTAACATGGTGTCAACTGCAACAACAACGGTAATAAAACCAAGTGTTCCAAAATATGAGTGGGTCAAGACGAGATAATAGTATTTTTCAACATCTACGAAGTACTCGACGTGAAACAGTAGAAGTCGTTCTTGCGTACTATTATCATTGCTAAGACCAAATACATCCGTAATAATTGGTACTACAGGAAGAATCATGAACGGAGCCATCGATCCATATACACACGCTGCAAAAAATGTTATTGTCATATTACATTATTCTAAATAAAGATTTTGTAATTATGCTTCATTAGACTGACTGGTAACGAGAGTATAATTTTTGTAATTGATATGGCTAAGTGTGATTGTATTACTACAAAATTTCGTGATAATTTGGACAATTGTTTGTCATTACCTCCGTATCCTAAAGTGAGTTTCGTTCCTAATTTATAATATCCAATTAATACATCTATTTCAGTCTTGTTTTCACAATGGCTTCTCCAGTCTGACTCCATTGCGCAAAGCAATTCTTTCATCTGTATTTATATGTAGTTGATTGAATCATTTAAGAAATAATCGTTTGTTAAATTTATCGAAATGAATACGAGAATATACCTTGTCTGCGTTATACATGAAATTAACCAATTTTACGACACATAACCAACTGATCATGAATGGTGCGAAGTTTTCAAGAGCAACGTCCAAATTGGAACCCACAGTCCAGGCTGTTATCAAACCACCTCCCTTGAAAAATAGTTTCGCCATTGACATGCCGGGAGAATATTCTACTCGTTAATTAAACTCATTACCTGAAGAATCAACTGCGCCATGACAATAGGAATCACAATAAGTTGCACTAGAAACTTCTCCATTCTTGTCTGATGTGGCCAAATACCTACGATCCACATCAGATTTCTGTTTACTTTTAGTAATTCAAGCTGGTCATCGTTCATTTTTCTGCGTCACTAAAAGATTTTCGTCTCACGAGTACACTTCGCAAATGATCTTTTCGTTCTGAGACTTTGCCATCCTTTCCCTTCATTAAGCATTCCTTTTGCGTGCTCGTCGATTGGATAATGACTATCACTTTTGCATTTCTGATCGGATGTTAAATTTGATCTAATACGAGTCATTAGGTTCATACCCTTACGTAATTTTAGAGAGAGAGAGAGAGACAGAAACTATACCAATGACAGAAATCGACGCTTTGTGTGCTTTTATGTAAATTTTGAAAATTGAACCGGAAGACTCGCGGAAAATTCGTTTCTCCATTGGGTGACTATTTTCAAACTTAATTTGGTTATTGTAGGGGTTGTTGGAGTCACGCATGCTCGTAATGAAAGAAGAAACACGAGGGACGTTCGCAGTCAGAAAACAAATGTCGTATCGCGTAGAACTCTAGATAGTAAAATGTAATATAATATTTCTTATTTTATTTATTTTGAACAAAAATTTTTATTTATTTTATTTATACGAAACATCGTTTTCTAAACACTTATTATTTATATGTTTTAAAAAATTCTCTGTTTTGTTACTGCACAGAACGTAGAACCGTAAAGTACGACATTGATGTTTTTAGAGTCTGTGTGACAAGAAAAATAGTTCATAATTAAAAGATTCGAAATATTCGTGAATCCAAGCGATACTTACCGTGCCGAAGAATTCTGTTGACATGGTCGCAAACTTTCCAACAGTCAGGGTAGAAGGAATACGAGATTTCATGAGTACAAAAAGTAAGATTTTTTGTGTTTTAACAGACATTTTATACCAGTCGGAACACAATCTAAAATTTTTCAACCAGTTGCCATAATTAAATGTAAGAAGTAGTTATTATACATTTATATGATTTAGTTTAATTGACTTACATATGTTCATATATACCGCCGCTGCAGTCGATGAGTCTTTGAGCATGAGAACATTGAAAGTGTAGATGATTCAATAGTATAAATGGGTAAACGAACATTCTTATCAATGCGCTTGAATCAACCGATGACAGTAACATCTGTAAGTAGAAAAATAGTTTTAATAATGAAATTAGTTACAATTCATACAAGTGGTTTATTTTCATAATTACATGTATTCCAGAGAGACTCAATGTTATCATGTTTAGACCAGTCTGAATAAGAAAAGACGTAGAGTTGTAATCCTTCAACGATTCTGCAAATCTGGTATATGAGAAAGAGATATACGAATTAGTGAGTGCCAATCGATTGTTCTGTTACGGATTAATTTGAAATACAGACTCTAAAGCTTGAATATGTCGTCGAACACAACTGGAAATTATTCGATAAACTTTGTCATCCTCTACGTGCGACTGCAGATTTACCGTTGTATGCTCTACATTTGCTGCACGTTCAATTCGATACCTAAGAAAGTCACATCAGTCTAAAAATTTTTCAACTTTCGTACTTTGTTTTTTTAATGCTCACCCTATTACACTAAATAATCCACACGCGTGTTGTATAAGTGTAACGTGCATCGCATCCAGAGCTATATTTTCGATTATCACAAAAAATATGGCTACTGCTAGATGAAAAAGTATTGGGAAAAAATATTCCTCAATGTCTACGAAGTACACTACATCATGGTGTAGTGTTCGTTTAAGAGGAACTCTTGGATGTATAATTTTAGGAAGTAGCGGTTCCAACGCTAGTATCATACCCATCGTTCCCAAGATTTCTTTGAACAAACAATTGTATGTACAGTAACACGTAACACACACGTACACGTGCACGTAATTGTAAATTGTTGATAAATCATTTACTTGTATAGCTTTTGGCATAACGACGGCCTGTTTCAGCGTATTCCTTCATAATTTCGAGTTCCTGGCTGGAAAAATCCGAATCCCAATCAAGCCTGATTCGCGAGACGAGCCATTCTAATTGATCTGTCTTCATAACACAATTGATCATTTTTATCGTAATAATCATGTAGCACGATATCGGAATAAGGTTTCCCATAATTCGATGTGCGTCCGGGTAGCTCGCTATTACTCCAAATACCTATTCGTAAAATGAGTGATCTTCTCGGTAATTATTGTAGTATAATGTACAAATACGACGAGTTTGTACCTTGGCAGCTATTTGCGTAGAAACAAATAACGACATGAACACTGTTATGCTATTACCTATCCACTTGGACTGATACGGCCAGCGACCTATGCAGCAGAGCAAAATTTTATTTAGCCTGTAATAACTTCCATCGAAGAAGTCCATCGTGATCACAGGGCACGCGACGATGATTGTCTCACAATTTTCGTACGTCTCCGACACTCTCCGGATGCTACATCGATAATCGTTTAACATATTCTGTATTCTCTTTTTGTGTACGGAAGGAAAGAGGTAATCGCTGTTCTTGGCTGTGTCACGCGAAAACACTCGCCCCGCACGCCAACTCGGGCGAATGCAATTTTCATGACATGCGTAATTTCGCGAGTCCGTAAAGTGCAATCGTTTTACTCGTGTCAGTCGAAAGTGGTATTTTCTTGTTGTAAGAAATACGGGGGAATGGAGTACAAAGTTGTATTTAGAATAAACCAGAGTAACATAGTAACAATTTTTAACATCGAATTTTATTTCTCAACATTCTTAAATCCTAATAGTTTACCGAGCCTTGTTTATCACCATACAGTACGATATGTAGGTTTGCATAAACTTGAAATTTGATAAAAAGAAGTTGTTATTAGACTCGAGCGACGATAACTGTACACTGACAGAAAAATTATCTTGATTCAAGAGAAATAATCTTGATCTAAGAAAATCATTTTGAAGAAAACTAGTTGTTCTATGTCAAGAATTTCTTGTCTTGGTTTAGATTTTCTTAGCGTAAGAGTTTCAACATTTCCGACCAAAAGTATTTTGATTTGATTCGAGAGTATATTGTCTTCGATCGAGACGATCAAATTTTTCAACCAAAGACATTATCATTATCATTTTTTTTTATCTTGTTTAGAAACTACAAAATACTTCAATCAAGAGCATAACTCTTAAACGAAGAATTTTTTGTTCTTTATCCAAGAGTTATAATTTCTCAGTTTAAGAATTGATTTTTTTGAATCAAGAAAAATGAATATTTTGAACCAACAATTCAATTTTGAAGAAAATATTTTTCTTGAATCAAGATAGTTTTTTTATCAGTGTATTCTTGTTTCATCACTTACCGCTTGGAAGGTTTCCAGAGACAATACATAAATGCCGCAAGCACTCAATGAGATGGGAACTTGGCAATACTGCATCGCCGAGAGAAGTAGCTTCTGAGTTTTCGGAGGACAATTGTACCAACTACTGTTATATCTGCGGTAAAGCATTATTTATTTTAATAACTCTTGAATACGATCGTAAATATTTATTAACTGATGCCACGTACAGTTGTTTGGATAAACTTTCACTAATATCTAATAAGTTTTGCCCAATGTAAGCAGCAAATCCAAAAGAAATTAATTGACCAGCCGCGTAACACAATGGTTTATAATTATTAGCCTGTGAAATAATTCTTTTTAGTGAGTTGCTTAGTTACGGTTGTTTGAGTAATAATATTTTTCTTACCCCTATATCGTGTATTTGCGCGAAAGTAAAAGTTGTTTGAATTACTGATCCTATGAGCAATATAGAAAATACTTGGCCGTAGCATGATTTGAAAATGGTTGAAAATCTATAAAAGTAAATATTTTTCAATGAGGCTTTAATCTCGTATCTATAATAACAAAATATCTGACAACAGTTGTAAACTTATACTAACTCCACTGTACTTTTATGTTGTTCGATGCACAAACATAATTTGCGATATGATATATCATTTTTTGAATTAAAACTGATTTCACGTATATGATTTATGTTATCGAAAACGAATTCTATATGAAATCTTAGTAGAAAAAATTATTCAGTTAATAACTAATATGAATTAATTTCACCCCTATTGAAGTTATTTAACGATTACCTTACCCAACATTTTTAATTTTCCCGTAAAGATGGTACATGAACACGATAAACATGCAAAAATTGCAAGCGAATAATGTAGCACCCCATAATGTCACAATACTCATTTGGAACATGATAATGTAGTAATGTTTATCCTCGTCCAGAAAAAACTCTATATTATGAATATTCTTACGAGGACGCGATTCGTTCAAGGGCCAAACTACGTCGAGTATCTGAGGCATCATACTGACTGGAATGAGCAGCACTACTGCTACCATTGCGTAGACTATAGTAGTAAAATATTGAAGTTTAAAAAAATGAATAAATTTTCAATGCAACGATGAGTGTTCTTACGTCCATATACTTCTGTAAATTTTTTGGACTTCATTGCACAACTCTGTAGAATTTGTTTTTCTATCTCCGTTTTCTGAATTACCCAGTCGATTTGAATACGATTCAGTAAAAATTCTATCTAAAATTTTATGATTCATGTTCGATTATTTCGTTTACACGCGTGTTAGGTTGCCTGTTTTATAACTTACTTTGTTATCGTTCAAATAAATGATAATCATACACATAAATCCTTCAATCGTAATGACTAAATAAGATATAACATCCATAAGCACATCCATTGGTAATTCTTTTGAGATTAGCTTACCCGACTGTAATAATAAATGACACTCCATCATACGTAATACGAAAAAATTGACGAAAAATTGATAAACCAGAATATAAGCTTACATACATATGCGATAAATGCGGCTGTAATTATGAATATGGTTGACATCCTGGCCACTTTTTTTTTAATAGGATTTTGATAGGGCCATTGGCCAGTTAGACACATGAGGGAATACGTAAATGTATAATATTTGTTTTCTGATAGCTCCATTTCTCTCGGATGTTTTTGTGGCACTGCATACTAATTTCATGGCCACGGTTCTCCGTAATCTCACTTGTTTAATAATTCGGCAGGTGTAGCAGTAAAAATTATTTTTCTCGCTAGGGACGCCTTAATTTTTTTTTTATTTACATGAGAAAATCGATTAGGCTTTAGAGACATTGTCAGCTGGACATTAGAAAAAAACCATGAACGCCACAAGGAATTGCATTATTAACGTGAAACCAAGTGTAAGTTATTTCTCGTCTATAAACGTTTCTTTCAATTTTTTTATATCAGGTTTTTGTCATCTTGTAATTGCTTATTCTTACAGAGGCAAAACTTCAATTTTTATAATGAATGATTGATTTTAGAATGGAATGTATATTCTTGGCAGTTTAACGGATGCATTCATACAAGTAACTTCGTTGGTTTACCACTCAGTGATATGTTATAGTGTATGAATAATAAAATTGTGAAAATGATTTGTATTGCATAGATAGAATACCTTAATGGCGAGTTCATTTTAAGATAATTTGTAGTATTAATATATTTTACTTTGTCTCTTCGATACCTCTATAAAGTGTACATTATTGTGAAACATTATTACATAATTATATTTTTTAAGTGTAAAATTAGTGGATGCTTTTCTTCCATAACAATGAAATTCTTATTGTACTGACCGTAAAACGGTAAAATAGGACATCGATGTGCGTAAAATCTTGAAGAAAATAACGAATCATATGTAATGGTTGTTGCCGTTTGAAGAAAAAAAATTACCTTAGTGAAACACTCAATAGACAGAACAATAAATTTTCCAGCAGACATCGTACAGGGTCTAGAACTCCTAATGATTACAAGCTGCAAGAGCTTTTTTGATCTTTCGGATGTGAGATACCAACAGCTCTTCATACTTAAAAATTTCACGCAGTTGAAAAATTTCATAAGAAAATTAAAGTTGATAACTCACACGGAATAATTTGGTTTAAGACTGTGGTCTTGAAACATCTGTGCTAGCCAACATACGACCAGCATGTGTAATGATTGCGCTACGCAAAACGAACCAAATCTCAGAGTCTCTTGTAAACTCCCTAAATGCATCACAGTCTAGAATTTTTTAATTTTCATTTTTTATCAACTATATTGCAATGAACAAATATTTTATAATAAGATTTAAATAGCACCTGCACTCCCGTGATACTAATCATCAATGTCATTAAACTAATGTCTATGAACAAACTTGATGTGAATGCTGATTCCAGAAATCCACAGTATCTGACAACGAATGGAGTAATGGCAATGTGTAAATTATAAGTTACTAACAGTGCTATTAGTAGCTTACTCTAGCATATGTAGATGTTTACGAAAAAGACCAAAGACAGATCGGTAGTGAGAATCTTCCGATTTCGCTGGATGTAAAGTATAATTGTCTTTTTCGTCAGCTGCTATTTCCTTGAACGCTTTCCTACATATGAATTTTTTTCATAAAATAAAACGGAAAAATAATATATTTCTTACCCTAGAATGGAGAACATTCCACAGCTATGTTGTACCACTGTTATAAAAAGCGAATCTGTCACTGCAACGATGTAGGTGACATATGCAGCACTCATGTGCCCATGAAGGATCACTAAAGTTCTATAAGACGAAACATCGACTCCATAATCCATTGGTAACGAAGAATCACCGATTGAGGTGGTCGATCCATTGTATGTCACTGGACCATTAATGTACATGAATAGAGTTGGTTGAGAGATGTACAAAATCCAAGAAGCTATTAGATACACTGAAAATAATAATTTGAGAATAAGTTGAAAATAAGAATGGAGCAAGAGTGATCGAATCATAATTTACCTCGGTACGTTTTAATATAAGTTGTTCCACGTTGACAATAATTTTGTAAAATAATTCTATCTTCTTGTGTTGTTAATGACTGCCAATCCACAATTATTTGATCCAGAAGCTTTTTGATCTGCAATTTATGATTCATCCTGTCTAAAACAGCACTAATTTGATCGATTTTGAAGAATTATGCTCACTTTTGCATTGTTTTTAAGAATAAATATTAATTTGAGAATACAATAACAAATCAGCAAGAACGCTGGTAGACACTCCACTTTACTGTTAAAATCTGATAACTTGTAGAATTGTCTCCACTTGAAAATTTTTAATGAAAATAAATAAAACTATATACTCCACTTGAAGCAAAATATGATATTTTATTTAATAATACATTCTATTGAATTTCTATTTTCAAGATTTACTTGACCAAATTGTACCTCTGGAATAAAAATAGACAGAGCAAACAATGACGATAATGTGAACCAAAAACACTTGGACAAAACTGGTTGATACGGCCATATGCCTATAAGCCAGCAGGTTCGTTTTGTAGCTTTGTAATACGACGTATCAAAGAAATCCGATGATACTTCCATTCTAGTAATCAAAGTGCGACTTGAATATAGAAGAAGGTAGCGTTAGCTGTTCTCAGTGGATTAAAGATTCTCCCTGTCGCGATTTGAGGTATTATTTTTTGTTCCCCAAGCTTTTTCTCTGAATTTTTACCACATGCATGCACAACCCTATCGCTCACTGTATTCGTGATTGTGCAATTGTATAATTCATGTTATTAGCTATCGTGATTATTCATCAAAGTCTTTCGTTTTTCTACCACTGCAGGGACGCACAATTAAACGGAATATAAGAGGTATATTGATTTTTTAAACGTTGCACTTTGATCTGCGACTGGTGATTCTGTCTATACTAAGTTTCCATCATTTATAAGATGGATTTTGATTTTTAATTCAAAAAGTAGTAGACACTGCAATGTGGTACTTTGTATGCAGGCATAATTTCATAAATATTCATCCTTGACATTTGTAAGAAGTAGACAAAATATTCGATATCGATATCACAAAATAAAAAAGAGACGTTGATGAATACTTTGTTAGGGTTGATTTTGTGATACAAAGTATCTTATCGAACAAACCTCTTTTCACACCATTTAATACATTATAACGTGCTTCATTAACTTTATCGTTTCTATTTATGAATAATACAGAAGACATGATGACTTTAACATTGATGTTAAATCCATTCATAGATTCATGGAACGCAGAACCGTAAAGTACGACATTGACGTACGTACAATCTGAAAAGTAGTTTTAGAATATTATCAAACATACGCTAATTTGTTCAACTTTACCGTGCCAAAACCACTCATAGATAATGTGAATATTTTGCCAGCGGTTATGGTACAAGGTTTAGAACTTCGCAACAACATGAGTAACAAAAGTTTCTTCGATCTTTCTGATAATTGATACCATTGGCTCTGTACTCTGAAATTCAAATGTAATTCTAACATAACATCGATAGTTGACCAAAGAAATTATATAAACCTGAATTATTTACATAGAAGTATGTGGTACAATGCTATAATCACACAATTGCTGCGCTTGATAACATAAAACAAAAAGACGAATAAGCTGATTTAGAACGAAAGCTGCAAGTCTAACCATCTCATACATGTTCGCATCTACATAAAATAATATCTGAAACATTTGTTATTCGAATAAAATTTGTTTAAAATATTGTGAAAACATGAAAATTAATCAACACTCATTTTCGATATAAGACTATCAAGTACTTGAAAACAGGTAACGCTGAGCATAAACATCAAAAGTCCAATTTCTATGAAATAAGATTTTGTATACATTGATTCGATTGTTTCAGCAAATCTGAAATATACGAAGGAGGAAAACCAAACATAACATAAAGTTTTGTTCTAAAAGTACTTACTCTAGTGTATTGTTATAAATACAATAATAACGATATATTATTCCATAGTGGATATCTTCATCCATTTTCGGGTGGACATCATATTCGAGTGTGTTACCAAGTGCAAGGTGTTTCATCCTGTGGCTAAAAAATTTGTAACTGAATTATGAAAAAAGTGGATTTGTAATTGTTCTGATTGAAAAATTCTAACCCGACAACGCTAAACATTGCACATGCATGCTGTACAAATGTTATTAACAATGAATCGAATACAAGAAGCATGTATGCAACAGACGCTGCTGATATATAGCTGTGTATCAAAATTGGTAAATAATACGTGTTAAGATCAATTCCATAGTCCACTTCGAGTGGTAATTGTTTCTTTGAAACATTTCGTAATTCTTCATGAGATAAAAGAACTTCGAGAGTTGGCTGCATCATAAACCAGGTGAGGGACCAAAGAATGTAGCCTTAGAATGAAGTTTTGTTACAAATGTGAAAAAAGTTGAGTGAGAGTTTAGTTTACTTACAAATGTTCATAAATGTGTAGCGACGACTACGGTTTATGTAATAGTAAAAGATTTCCATTTCATCGTCGGGTAATCCAAAATGCCAGTCTTTTTCGATTCTCTTGAAGAGATTATTTATCTAAAGTTTAAAAACGAGCTCATTTTTCTCCGATTTGTTTTTCTTTCGTTAATGGAACACACCCTTTGGCTATTTGACGTAAAAACAATTATCTTCATTACAGATATTAACACCAGCATCAGAAGTAGCAATATGTCAAAAAATCCTATTAAACTCGATGTCGACAGATAAACTGCTCGCGCCTACACCATCAAAATTTACATTTCAAAATGTGTATATATAACAGGATAAAATTCAAGGTAAATTAATATATTTGAGTACGACCTAATTATAGAAATTCTATTATATTACATAATAAATTTCAACAGATTTGTCTAGACTATTAAACTAATTGTAATACATAAATTTATCTGTTATGTTTTACCACGCCGCAAGTGAAAACCGACAATATAATGAGATAACTTCTGTAACAAATTTGTTTCATTAAATTGGACTGAGCTGGCCAGAGTCCAACTGTATTCAACATTATCCTGATAAAATAATAGTATTTCGTAGCAAATACATCAGACTCTACTATTTCTGCCATGTTTGTAGTACAATCTTCACGTTTCGTTCGGTAATATGTAACTCACAATTTTCGACGAAAAATTATTTTAGCGAGGTCTAGACGTTACGTTTCTATAGAACTTATGAAAGATTCAAGAAAGTCTCGTAACGAAAAAGAGAACCAGGTATAATTACTGCAAATTACCAACTCTCTTTGATTTAAATGGGCGTTTAGTGTGAACGTCGTAGTGTAAAGAGTTCGAGCGTAGCCAGATCGATCGGCGTCGATATTAGTTTTTTGCTATGACTTTTGTCTGTTCTTGAAATACGTATTTTTCTCAGATACACGATGAAAAAAGAAGTAATTACCGCTAATTACAAACGTCTTTTGATCTCAAATAGTTCTATTTTGATCGATACAGGTATTCTCTTATGGCAGTGTTGTTGTGATAAGTTTGTACGCTATTAGTTGAATCTTTGGTATCATCTCATGTAAATGGAATATAATTTAATAGTTTTATATGTGAATATTTAATAATAATTGCTACTTTTTTCATTTCGAAATAACAAACGAAAATTTTCTAGAGCGAAGATGTGTTAGTGTTGTAGACATTATTTTTATAACGATGGCGTGTCAACTTTTGTAGGTACAGATCGGAAACCTCTTATCATGATACAGTAAGAGAAAATACTTTGCATAAACTGTAAAAGATTATAAAATCTATTGTAATATTCTACAGATTTATTTTTGATTAATGTTTTACCTTACGAAAAGTTTCTATCGACACAACAAAAAAATTGAACGTCGATAATGTACAAGGTTTGTTACTTCCATTTATTACCATCAGAAGTAACTTTTGCAATGATGCTGGATAATCATACCATTTGCTTTTGTAACTTATAGAAAAATATGAAAAGTCATTTTCATATCAAATTTAGTATAAAAATTTTAGAAAATTAGCTAACTTACGCAGAGACTGATATTTCAGAACTCAAATCCAGTAACAGTTGTCCCGTATACGAAGTTGTTGTGAAATGCAGCACTTGCCCACATCCAAATACTATTGTTCGAAAACTAACTACCTATGAGAGAACAAAAGTTGTATCATATTTTTTAGTAATGAATATCGTGTGAAAATTCAATTTTAAACCTCTATTTCACTCATTTCAGCGAATGTGAAACTCAACATTATAATCGAAAGGATGAGCTGAATCATAATTGCTGGAGCATAGTAGGCGTTAATAGAACGAACTAAACTGTACATTCCGTGAGTGTTATTATAAAAATTAATTTCACAACATTTATACATTATTAATCAGTTAAGTATGACGACCTTAGTGGAAAGTGTGTCCTCTACGTGTATCGTATATACGAAAACACGTGTATTTGTGACGGACATACTTGTCAAAAAACAAATTTTACACTTTTTGTCATTAAACGCACTTAACTGGTTAATACTCAATCGGTGTTATCGTCTACAAATCTTACTCAAGAGTATGATGATGCAAGTTTATGTATTGAGCGATATTTAATCGCATTGTTTCTCGCAATTTTTTTCGATTTCCAACACAAAACCATTCACATTCTTCTTGATTCTTGTACAAGCGTTCTAGTTGATATCTATCATAAAAAAGAGTAATACAATAAATTGATTTTGTGGTATATAATAGGTACTCAAATGTAAAACTTACTTAAGTATAACAAATAATCCACACGTATGAAACATGCAAGCGAAAAATATTGTTGCACTTGCTAGTATAACGATCATCATTATCGAAATGACGAAATGCACAGTAAGTAAATTACAGTAGTAGTATTCATTCTCATTTAGTAGATAAGCAAGCCGAATTGGTAATGTACGTGGTCTTGGCTTTTCAAGTGGCAATACAAGATCGAAAAGTTGACTCCTCAATGTTGTGATAATGTAAGAAATACACGCAAAACTCACGCATACTATGGATTCAATTCTTTGACAATAATGTTAAAAATATGGATATATTGTTTCCTTACAAGAATAGTATTTGATGAACATTTGTCCCATATCCGTATATTTTCGTTTTATATTAATAATATCAGTAGTTTCCTCGATTTCCAAAGACTTTTGCATCAGGAAAACTATTTTTTCAAGCTGTCAAAAATATCAATATAATACATGAACAACAAGTTTTCATTTTCCGTTACCTGCGTTATAAAAATTATTAATTCCAAGAGACAAATAACTCTCAATCACACACTCGTAGTACTTAAATTGTTAGATCTAAAAAAAAATTAGGTAGAGAATGATTACGAAATAAATTTCATACATCGCCCGACTTGAAGTAAAATGAGAATAGGCACGCAAAGGCTCCAATGATGAAAGCTGATATTGGAACTACATCACAGATTAAATCCATCGTCATATCTTTAGTTTTGAATGTTCGCATCTAAAATAATTATAAGAGAAAGATAATTACTAAAAAAAAAAGAGAAGTGGCGATGATAAACTTTTGCAAACGTACAAAAGTCATGAATGATACTAAGAATGTGCTAATTGTTAATAACCGCAAAGCGATATTCGCGAATCGTTTATTATATGGCCACTGGCCACTCATATTGAGAAGGATATAAGTTAATGTGTATTGCAGTTTGAACTCCATGCTGCTTAAAGGAACAAATAATACTGTTATCATTCACATTTGATCTTCTTGTTCTGAAATTCACGGATACATGTAATTGCGTTTAAGGAAACCTTAATCGAATATTCTACTCCGTATAATACAGTGGTATAATGTAGTATTTTTATTTTATGAGAAATACATACTCGCTCCCTATCTGCCGACAGGAAAAATTTATAAAAAATTTACTATTTTACTTGACGTATGCATATACATAATATAACTTTACACCATTCCATATTGGTACGGTATCACATAATTGCTGTTCTTTCATGTTTTACGAATCAACGTTGGAGGATAAAATTTTATTTCATGGGTGAAACTAATATTGCTCGTTAAATAGTGAAAAATAATTATAATTTTATTTAAGAAATCAGTAGAAAGATTTATATTCAGCGTAGTGAAATATATCAAGGCGTACATTCTGTTATTTTGTTAATCAAAATTCATGAATTTATGCAGGTTGTTTGAAAAAAAAAAAAAAATGAGAATTGTATTTTGCGCGTCCGAAAGACGACGTAACTTATTGCGACGGCGCAAACAATTCAGAGGGGAGAGGTCTTTTTGTGCGCGCACTGCTTGTATATACATCAGTATCGTACGGACAACGCAATATGATGGATGTGTGCCTGTTTTTTAAGCGTATGTGTTCATTACCGTTGGATGGCGAAATCATCGTGCGTTCTATGGGAGGATCTGATTGATTGTAACACAATCTAGTATGAAGTTATACGAAACGTTCACTATTTCGAGATTCGAATTTTCTCGATACTTTCATGAAGATAATCAAATTCTTTATGGCAATTGTAAGTATATAATAATATATTATACTAATAATACAATTCCTTTAAAGGTGAAATTTTGGAATATATATTAATTTATCGTTCTTACTAAATATTACCAATGCTTCTATAATGACCGAATTTTTATCAATAGCTTCTTCTCGCTATCTCATTAATCAAACACTAAGAAATTAACTAAGTTTTCTGGAGATTTCTGAGAACCATGCAATATGACACAGCTAAACGTAACACCTGAAACAGTCAATTTTTCAGATTTTATGTTTCGAAATTCATATTGATTTTTCTTAAAATTACCTCACGAAATGTTTCGAATGAGAGTGTGAAAAATTGAGAACTGTTAAATATACAAGGAGTATTATTTCTGTGGAGAATGAACATGAAAATCCGCTGATGATAAACAGAACTGTAATACCATTTTGAATTGTACCTGAAATTTATATTTCAGATCATTCGCTAAAATTGTTTTAATGTAAATAAATATTTTTTCATGATTGATTTCATTTACATTTGGATTGAAACTTTTTCTATTTTATTGATGGTCATTTGACCCAGATAACAAAGAATGCCAAAGAAAAATATTTGACCAATGGTAAATGCGGCTTGTTTAATAGGTATGGACTGAAATTAAATCGTTGATTACAATTAAAATAGTACATGAATACTTATATTATAACAATGTTTACTTACGTACACATCGAGTGCTAATACCATAGTAACACTCAGAATAGTTATCACAAAAATGAATATCCCAAAAATACATGGAAAATAATGCGACTCGACAAGTGCTAAAAAACTTGGAAGAAAAGTAATATCTATTAATAACGATAAAGATATTTTTATATTCGGATTTTAAATTACAATACCAACTCAATAGCTTCTTGGTGTTTCTTGATACAATCAAAAAGTAAACGAGTTGTAATATTGTTTTTGCGTTCTTTATCAAATTTAGTTTTAATTGGGTAATCGTCAAATATTTTTTCTATTCGATACCTGTTAAAGATGTTTCTGTTTGAATCTTGTTTTGTTAAACCAAAGAATGTGACCATCCTTTACAAAAGCTTTTTATTTTTACCCAATTACTGCAAAGATACCACAAATATGATATGCTAAAGCTGCTAAAAATGTTGTATTTCCTATTATGAAGATAGCAGTGATAATAAAAGCTGCATAAGTATACATTAAGATGACATATCGATAAACAATTGGTCTATTATTATTCTGTATTATGGGCACATATCCTTCATATAGAAATTGACTAGAGTTATACACAGTATCTCTGTATTTTGTAACGGCTAATGCTGGCATATACACAATTGAGGTATATACTGTAATATATTAAATAGAGTAAATATTGTTATTCGATAAATGTATTTATAAAATAATTGGCTATTGCTATTCTATTGTTAGGTTAAAACTTTCATCTAAACAAATTTACTTTTACATTCTTACACATTCCATAATATACTAATTTTTGTGATTGTTTTGCATATTCCACTTTGATTTTTATTTCGTCTTGCATATCCTGACATAAAATCCAATCTTTGCATAATCGATCAAGGATTCCTGTAAACTTTACAGCAAAAACTATGACGTCTTTAAAGATGATATCAAATGAGAATTGAATCTCTTTGAAGAAACTTACTATATTAGGGCCAGGATAAAGAATTAAAAATGTTATTGCAGCACCTGCAACCATCGTCATTTCGGAAAAAGTATCTAATATTACTCCCGAATCTATTTTGTACATTATGAATATTTTCATAATCTGAAATTGAAATATAATTATTTCAATGTAATTATAATGAGTTGTGTTATTCTATTCAAAGTTGAAACAAATTAAATTAAAACCTGAAATATCGTAGACGACCACAAAATTATGGCAACAATCAATCTTCGTATTCTAGCATCCCATGGATTTTGATAAGGCCACTGCCCAATTAGTCGCAAAATTGATTCGTTAGCCCAAAAGTATTTTTTTTGTGGAAAATCCATAATTCTTGAGTTCTTGATTAACGTTAATGGCTACTCTTCACTTTGTATCGAAACGAACGATTCGAAGTAGTTGAAAATTTCCGTTGCAGATAGCACAAGCCGATTGCTACATGTGACTAGTTTATATTTTCTCTCACTTATTCCATATTCAATTCTTATTCAGTGTATTGACACGATATCAACTGAAATTCTTACATTCTCACTCCATATTTAATCGATTTTTCGTAACTACGATAAAATGTGATGCTTGATGTATTTCCCTAAGAATCATGAACATTGATAATTCATGCACTGTTAAATAATGGATGAAGTAGACACAACTTGCAATTCACTACTAAGCGAAAATTTTGTTCAGATAATTTGAACATGAAGAACGCTAACTATTAGGATATTCACTAGGATGATTACTATTGGTGCAACGTTAACATAAATATATGTTCTTTTGTTGTTCTAATTATTGCGCAAATCGATTTATCAATAAATTATCAATTTATTTTTAAGTAATTTAAGGCGTGAAATTTCAATGTCATTTATTGCGATAAAATATTAAAAAATTAACGTAATAGTGGTTGGTGTATTGTTAAAAAATTAAGCTTATCGGAGTTGTTGAATCGCCATGAAAAATGAGGAAACAGTCTGTAACGCCTAGAAAAAAATACGTAAAAGTTCATGTAACAAATAAATTGATAATCAATGTTTGAGAATATACCTTACGTAAATGCTCTAATGATAAGATGTAAAATTTACAAGCTGTTATTACACAAGGCGTTCTGGTTCTAGCTAATATGATAATGAACAATTTTTGTGCATTTATTGAACAGTTATACCAATTGTTATTACATCTGAAAGCATAACAATTTAACAATTCATATACCGAAACTTGTCACTATAATACTTACACTTTTTCGTATATAATGGAACTCGAGTCAATTAATTTTTGGCCCATTCCACATGCCGTGACAAAAAATAAAAATTGTCCGACAGCGATCACAGCAGAAATTACATTAATCGTCTAAAATATTGATTATTTTTGTTACAAATATTTCAATTCGACTTCTGTTTAAATGATTAAAAATCAAAAAACTTGAAAAAAAAAAATGTATAATTATATTAAAATTTTCTAGTCGACGGTTTCTAGATTGCTCTCGTTTACTAGAGCTCAATGAAATGCAACTAATTAAAGAATATAAGATTTCGAAAAAATTTCTCGCAAGTCACCGCGGAATCCGAGTACTATATGTATTTGTATTGTTGTATTTTTTTTTCTTTTTTTTTTTTTTTTTTAATAGAGGGCTAACATTATACGCATTTTGAAAACAATTCACAACGACACATAATTCGTAATATCATTTATCACGATTTTTAAATTTCAGGCCTATACCTGAACGTGCCTTATTGGCTGCAGGTACTATATTCATTACATCTTTACCTTTGAATCTAGAACTTGCACAAGTGAAAAACTCAGAATAATAATCGAGAATCCCAATATTATGAAGATGGACAGTGAATAAAGTGACTCCATCACCAGAACGAATCTTAATTTTTGCGAAACAAACAATTCATACAATGTTACGTAGATAAAATATAGAAGTTTGAAGATTGCTATCGATATCCTTTCTTACTAACTGTATTGCTTTCCGATGGGCTTCTATGCAAAAAACTATACTACGGTATTCAATGTAATTCTCACTGTTGTCATCGGATTTTTCGATAATTATGACATTTCGTTTGTTGATTATGTTTTCCAAGCGATACCTGATGAAAGAAACACAAACACAATACAAAAACATAAAAATTTAAGACTTTTTCAAGATGTTTACCCAACAACTGCAAACATTCCACAGACATGAAATAAAAGTACAGTGTATATCATTCCATGGGCTGTCATTTGAATAATAATAACGAAAGCTGTGAGAGATAAGTATGAAGAAATGACATAACGATATCTTTGTGGGTCTATGAAGAATTCAACTGGAATCGCAGGTTCGTAATTATCCGAGCTACTTAAGATAAACGTTCTCACGCATTCTGTCACAAACAAGCAAGGCGCACCAATCCCAATCAGATATACTGAAAAAACATGAATAAAATCGGTTAAATTACAACTCTTCTTTTAATTTCTGTTATTAAGTTATGTGAAATATTATCATACTTGCAACAGATAATGCAATACGTCTGGCTTCTTTTGTATACGCGTCTTTAATTTCTATCTCTTCGTTTATGGTTTGTGATTCCCAATCTGCTCTCATCAATTCGATCAAATGATAAAACTGTCAAGAAAGATATTTTTAGATAATCAAAAATAATATCTTCTTATTATGACGGTATCTTTCACGTTTACTTTATCGCGTTTATTATTAATAATAGGAATGTTTATACTCGCCCCCATCATCATAACTATAGTAGGTACGATATTTAAAACTGTTTCTATATCTTCTGCATACACTCGAACAAGCTTAGACGCCTGAAATAATTTATAATAGATAATTGAACGAGTGGTGCAAAGTTATTGTAAATTTAATCTGAAAAATATACTGTTAATTACCTGAAAGAAAATAGCGGAGAATAGAAACAAACATGAAACATATGTTGCGAAACGAGCATAAAAAACGTTTTGCGTCGGTCGAAAACCGGAAACCGAGAGCAGAGTCATGGTGAGCTGATAATGGGTACCATAAAAACGCTCCATATTCAATAAGTCTCGCGAGTACACTGAATAAGTTACTCCCGCACTTAGGTATTCGCGCATCCTCTTCTCCTCGTGTTGCGCATAATAAAGAATTCCTCTCTATTTAAATTACATTGCGTTTGCCAATTTCAAAAGAAAAATTCACGAGGGCGTTAATTATTGATTCGTGTTCTTTCAATAACGGCATATAAAACAGATGTTGGAACGACTTTCATGAAAACGTGTAATTAAAATATGAACATAACAATCGCTTCGTCTTTCTTTTCAGACTGCTGATGAATATACGAATATAACGCATGTCACATTTCCGGCCGAGTACCCTTTATGTTTACTTTGAGTTTACTGCAGGAAACTCATTACATCGCATGTTTCAACTTATCGTTATTCTTACGTGAGTACTAATTCTAATTTTAGTAAGTTAACAATTTTATACACGTGAATTTTTAGTAGTATCTGCGTAGTATTATCGGAATCTCTTGACTACTAGACAATACGATAGAACGTTCCTCACAAGCTTTGAATGAGCAAATGTAATAATTAAAATTCATTCACATATCAGAAATTTAAGTGAAGAGTGACTGATTACCCATTGAAAGTTTTCGGCCGATAAGGTGACAAATTTGTTTGCTGTCAAAGTGCAAGGTATTTGACTTCTTGCTATTATTAATAGTATCAATTTCTGCACTCGTAATTCGTACGTGTACCACTCACTGCTATATCTAATTATTCCATATGACATATATTATGTAAGTCAATTATAATTGTTTATTTAAGACATTTTTGAAATTCTCAAATATTGAATAAAATACTCACATTTCTTCTGAGATTTTAGTACTTGCATCTAACACTTTTTGACCCATAAAATTCAATGTAGCAATATAAACTACTTGAGCGATGAAGAATAATATTAATTTTGCATAAAATCTCTATAATTAACAACTTATAGTTAACAATTAATATCTATGATTTTTCTGGAATAACTTACCTCTATATTTGTAACTTGAACCAGAGTGAAGGTTGAAAACGAGACAAAACCGACAATCTCGATAAAAAAACTAAATGAATAATATGATTCCATAGCAACGACAAATCTTTAATATAAAAATATCGTCATCATAGATATCGTAAATGTAATTATTTACTTTACTCACGCTATAGCTCTTTGGTGCATCTTTATGCTAGCTATAATATAAGAATAAGTCGTTCTGTCACGGTTACTTGCTTGGTTATTCACTCCCTGCTTTTCATTTCTTGTACATTTTAAATAGTACCTATAAACAAATAAAATTTACATCAGTTATAACATTTACAGTAACCATTTAAAAATGAATAATTCTAGAACGTACCTAACTACAGCAAACATCCCACAAACGTGATAAACATAAACAACGAACATACTTTCATTTGCAACTATTATGGTAACTACTATTAGCAAAATATAGTACATAAATATTAAATGTGAATAATAATCTTGTTCTTTCTCAAACGACCACCCCACATCGAAAGGGAAATGACGTTTCGAAATATTACTTGTCGAAATTATATTCACCACCGTTGTACCAATATCCAATGGAAAATAAATACCATAAACGTAAGCTGAAAAACAGAATTTGTTCATAGGAAGCGGAGAGATTACATCGCATTGTCCTTACCTGCAAATACAATTGTGATGGTTTTTCCTTCTTTTGCGTAACTCTCTTTGATTTTAACAACACTGTTCTCCCTTTGTTCTCGCCAATCATTACGAACATCGTCCATCATTTTCCGATACTACAATAAGTTATTATCAAGAAAGACACTATAAATCGAAAATTAAGATTACTCACTTTATCAGAGCTCGCATAATGTGAGAGAAGGCAGATGAATATCGTTACTACCACCGATAGTAAAGGTATAATGTTTATAACTTGCTCAAATGTGACTTCTGGCGAAGCTAAACTTGAAGTCTTAAAAATTTGAATTAATAATCTTTATTCATCCACGATGCTGATACAACATTAGTGAGAAATATTAACAAATTTTAACAATTCAAAATATTTACCAAAATAAAAATAGCACTGGTAATAACAGAAAAAGTAATGGCTTTTCGTGTGTAATTATTCCATCGGCTGTCATATGGCCACTGTCCAATGAAATGCAATAAAAATTTATTCCAATTGTAATAGTGATATTGATCAAAGTCCATGTTACTCGAGTTATCAATGAAGACTGCGACTTTTTTCAGTATGAAATTCTTCGAACCGTCCATCCCCACATTGAAAGATAATTAATTATTCCTCTCGCGATCTTTTTTTCTACGAAATTGTCACTTCGTGTCGGAAAATTATAACAAAAATTCATGCAGAAAGGTATTAAATTCATGATGAGAATAGACGAAAGGAAAATTGAGATGCTATAAAATAATTGCATTGTGTGTTGAATAACTTATAGCTCATAGTGCATTTCATTTTCAGTCAGTCAGTAATATAGTTGAAAAGAAATAACTTTATTGATATGTAAAAAAAATATAATACATACATTTCGATACATCGTAAATGATATTTTTAACGCAATTTACGTAGCACCACGCAATATGAAAGTACTAATCTCATAATCTGTAAAATGTTTTCAATGACTCGCTATATGACTGATAATTTACGCAAAAAGTTTTAATCGTTTTTTACTCACGTCTCGAAAATCTTCTAGCGACAAGAACCAAATTTTGTAAACGGTGATTTTGGATTGTCTGTGACTTCTTCTGATCATCATAATCAACATTTTCTGTATCTTCACGGGATAAGAGTACCAATGACAGCTATATCTACATATTGATGAAATATTATATAAATTAGTAAATGTATTGTGAGTATTGTAACAAAAGAATAATAACAATGTCCTAGTGAAGTTCTTACACTTTGTCCGATATTTCTAAACTGATATCTGACAATCTCTGGCCTAAATACGTTGGTAAAAAAAAGTAAATAACTGAACCCATTATTAGAGCTCCCAGTCTATAAGTTGTCAACTAAAATAATTCAAAAAATAGTTTATCGTGTCTACAAAAATTCAGAATCATTAACGAAGTTCGCTTACTTACACTCATTTCAGCTAATAATAAAATAATCAAAATAATCATGGCAAACATGAATACAAAACAGGTCAGATCGTAGTACTTGGCTAACACTTCTACATATCTTAATGAAAAACTAAGCTTGTGAAACCATATTAAGTATAATATATTAAATTTTCATTTTAGAACAGTACTTACTCGATACATTTCCAATGACTTTGTATACAGCGTATAAATTTGTTGTAACAATCAATGTTTTCGATATTTGGCCGTCTCTGCCGCCTCCGTTCTTTATATATATTATCTAAACGATAACTATAAACAAAAGGTATTGAAACAAATAATAATCAGGTTTATTGATTTCTGAATTCATCACACAACAGGGGACAACTTACCCAACTAGTGCAAACATACCACATGCATGCATCATTTGTACAATGAAAATCGATACGTTCGCCACTATAACAAACAACGCTATGAAACTAACTAAAATGAAAAAAAGCATTATAATATTGTAATTTTCATTTGGATCGACAAAAAATTCAGCTTCTATAGGGAATTCCAATGGTCGACTTTCATTGATTGGAAGAAGTATATCAAGAATAACATTCTTCAATGTTACGGGTATGTACACGCACCATAAACCAAACGTATAAACTGAAAATATAATTGACACGAATTCAATTATTCATAATTTCATAGAAATAATACTCGCAAATGTTCTTACTTGTGAGAAATTTTGTGATTTTGTACCCAGCTTTGGTGTATTCCATTTTGAATTCTTTCTCTTCCTTTGTATGTATAGACTTCCAGTCATCTAAAATTCTTTGGTACAATTCACGATGCTGTACAAAGTGGTTAGAATATTTATTAAATAGGTATTGATAATAATTCCAAAGTAGATAATCACCAAGTGTTCATGCAAGTACAAGTCAAGAAGACAAATTACGCATCCACTCGAAACACAAAATGCAGGTAAAATTTTAATCATGTTTTCAATACTGTAATCACTCTCGTAAAATTTTATTGCCTGAAATTGAATGCAAATAAAGGAAATTATACATACTTACATTAATAAAAATGTTATTTTGGCAACACTAAAAGAAGTACTTTATATAAAGATAATTTTTAAGAATAAAAAAAAACCTGAGCTATAGAAATTATAGTTAGCATTGAGATCATGAATGTTCTGATTAAGATATCAACGCGCCTGTTCGTAGCCAACCCGGGAGTTTGTCCAACTATTTTCAGTAGTTTGATATTCAAAGTGTAGTAATATTTCTCCTCTTGAAACATCATGATGTACGTGTGAAGTACGATTGAAGAATGCCTTTTACGTACTTTAGAAATTGACTTATCGTTGTATTACGTTACGAATAATTTATCTCATGCCGCATAGTAAATGCTTTTGCATATTTAAAATACACGCTTGAAAAATATAATCTTTTTTTTCGTAAAAATAAAACGGAGAGAAAATTTCACAGAAGTGAAATGAATAATAATATCTTTTCGATTACGGGTTTAAAATGGGTATAGTAGCTATTGTTCGTAAGAGGTAATGAAAAAGCCAATAAACGAAAGTAAGATGTCTGACGTTCTTCTTCGCATAAAATGTAGTAAGGGTTGTGGTATAAGAATGAATATAAAACTGGCTAACTTCGTATTTTGATCAACATTTATTCATCATAATATTCTACACAATCAAGGTACTACTGTTCATTTACATTTTGTACTACGTCGACATATTTCTTTTTAATAACTTTAACTATTCTTCATGAAATTTCTCATCACTGTATAATAAGAAATAACTATTCTCAATATCTAAATTAAAAAATGAATATAATTACCTATTGATTGATAAATTGTATTGCATGATAAAAATCAGTCATATTTACCCCCGCATACTCCTGTAATGACAAACCTACGAAACCGTATGCCGTCAAAATACAATATTTCTGACTTCTTCGTAACATGAACAATATTAATTTTTGTAATTCTGGAGATTCCTCGTACCAATTTATTTGATATCTATAAATATATTTCAATATAGAATGTCTCATATCAAAGTTTTGAAGAAAAATTAACTCTTACACCTGTTTCGAAACAATCGTACTCATATCAGTCAGTTTCTGTCCTACGTAACATGGAACATATGAGAAAAAAAACAGCCCAATAACGAGCAAAGCTGATCTGTATCCGCTTAGCTATAATATGAACAATCACGGTAAATTCCAATTTCACAGTGTTAACATAATTTACTTACATCGGCCAATGCACCGCTACAAATAACTAATAACGATGACATAACGGCTAGCATACAAAATCTATACATTAATTCAATGAGGTTCACAAATCTTTTCGTAAGAAAAATGTTAGGTTAATAAAAATAGAGCAATATACACTTTTAAAATAATAATTTTTGTATACCAACTCCAGTGATCTTTGATGACTCTCTATTATCAACAGAAAAATATCATACGTAATTTGTTTGTCGTCGTGTTTTTGATCGTAATTAGGATTATTTATGGACTTTATATTTGACATGTTTTGTAACCGATACCTGATAAATCGGAATGATTATTAAAAAATTAAGTTGTAAATTAAAATGAATGTGATATGCCTAAGAGGTTAACTTTTTTAACATTCATTTCATATTATTTATATATAGAAATGAATATATAAGCTCACTCGACCACTGCAAGCATTCCTTGTGCGTGCTGCAAGAAAACCAAAAACGCCGTACAATTCGCTAATACCACTGCAATCAACGCAAAGTGTGCACCGTACATGCAGAATAAGATTTCATAATAATATCTCTCCTCATTGACAAACATTTCGGCTTCAAATGGGAATGCGCGTGAGCGAGATACATTTAAAGGCTGAACCAGGTCCAAAATTTGCGTTCTGAATAAGCCAGGTATGAATAATATCATAATTGTTGAGTATAAATCTTAAAAAATAAATTTACTTATATTTTCTCATTATTAATTGAATAATTTGAATTTGATTTCGTTAGTTTACAGATAGCTTGTATTGTCAAATGTTTCCCTCCTTCTGCGAATGTCTTTTTTATTTTCAATTCCTCCTCAGTATAGAAACATTGCCAATCGGATTTTAAACATTGTAATATTTCTCTGAACTGTAATTGAAACCTTTTAATTTTCGTATTATAAAATTATTCAATTTAGATTTTTTAATATGAATTTTATCTCATGGCTCACTTTTTCGTCGTTAGAATAAATTATTAGGAAACAAATAACACAGCATATCGTTATAACAAGGGCTGGTAATATATTGATCACTATATGCAATTCTCTTATACGTTGAATTAATCTTACACCCTGTGGTTACGTTCGTTGAAAAGTAAATTATTTTGCGATTTAAAAGAAGATTACCGAACGATGCATATCGCATAAAATGTACCCAACATAAATACCTGTGATATAATACACAATGCACCGATCAGTAAAATCGAAAATCTGACAAATTTATTGAACCGATGATCTAGGTACGGCCACTGGCCCACAAGAATCATCAAATACGCGTTTAATTTGTAATAGTGATTTTGATCGAAATCCATCGCAAGAAGACTTCAATGAGACTGCGTTCTGTCGTTGATAATTTTTCATCTTTACCTACGTCCTCCCCTAGATATATTTAATAATGCAATTCCTACCTTTTTCTTGAAAACCGGAATCCGAAATGTAAGTTGACAATTAACGAAAAGAATGTGTTTCTTTCCTTGTAACTTATAACATGAGAATAAATAATGACGAAACACCTGGTAATTTTCGCACTAGGTAGTTTTTTTTATCAAATCATACTTATTAAATTTCTTCACGAAATTAATTCTTAAAAGAATCTAAGAGTAGTGCATAAGTAAAAAATGAGTAAGCTGATTGTAGGGAAAGTTCAGTCACCAAGTTCTTCATTTTATGCAGTTCTTTTCATTACTTAAGAAATATTCATCTTTTATCAAGATTGCACGTACGTAGAAAAGAAAGGAGTGACGGGTTATGAAAATCACTAATTAATTTGTTCCTTGAATTTTATAAAATTTGAAATTGTTATTTTTTGGAAACAAAGTTTGTTTTCGTACATTTATAATTATAATGTGAGTATGTAACTGTTATATCGTATTAATGTACTAAATTAGAATGTCTAGAATGTCTTTTCCCAAAGTGTCTTCTACCTATTTCGATCATTTTTCTTCCGCTAATAATTTTTTCAATATTAAATAATATGATAATCCGGCCGACATAATCTTTAAAAAATTGAAATTATTAACGAAGTGGCTATAATTATTTAAAAGAAAAATTTCTTACCGAACGATAATTTTCTAGATTCAATTCGAAAAAACTGTACGCTTCCATGATAATTGGTTTCTGAGACTTTACAATCAAAAATAAAATTGACTTTTGAAAACTTATTGGAGCCTTGTACCACATACTGTTGTACCTATATGAAAGAAAGATCGTTTCATTTGTTTAAAGAATTTTTTGTTCGACAAAAGTGATCATCTCACGCTCTTTCACTTAAAGTTGAAGTAGTGTTGAGGAATTGTTGTCCAATAACATTTGCAATATAAACCAAAAACATTTGTCCAATAAAAAATACTAAGAATCCCAGTTCTATACGCTCACTCAACTGTAATTCTGATAAATATAATTGTTCGTGTACTGATGAAATAATACGTACCGTTACTAAAACAATTATAGCATTTGATACTGTTGCCATTGCTCCAACGAGGAATGGAGTCGATATGCAATCCTTAATAATATTGGCAAACCTGTGAACAAATGTTGATTCACCATAAAAAAGCATATGGGAACTAGCACTGAATTTTGATTCTAACTCTATCGCCTCTTGATGAGATTTGATACAAAGATAGAACATACGAAACGTTATTTCATTTTTCAGTTGATCATCATTGCACTTTACTTGCTCTTCTGAGAAAACCATGAATATATTTTCAACGCGATTACTGTAAACAAAATGATTGGCGTTACCATTCATTTATAAACCCCCACTTGGAACGAAACGACTACTAATACTAATACACCACTCATACCCTAAAACTTCAAACATTCCTATCGAATGTTCTATGTAAATAAAAAACATTAAGCCAAATGCTAATGTCATATAAATCATCATGGCCACTGCAACATATGTACAAAGTACACCTAATACCACAATTACAGCATTGGTCGTAAATATTTCTATCTTTAGGACATTAAAATTGTCCAAATTTGGTGATTTGCCATTAATTATTTTATCGTAAGTCATGACACTGAAGGTAAATATCGAATGCAGTGGTATGGTTATGGAAGCGTATACTACAAAAATTTTATATCAAACATTTACATTATTTTACACTTTTGATTTCGATAAACATTAATATCTCACTTACACGTTAAATACAAAGATATGCGTTTCCCAAGCAATGCAAATGCTCTTTTTATATCTTTTTCTTCTTCGGTGTGATAAGACTTCCAATTTTTTTCTAGTAGCTGAATTAGGTGCTTGAACTACAAATAATTGATTATTGTCTCATTCATAAGGTACTTACGATCGTGGTCATATTCCTCAACCTTTTTAGTGTTCTTACACATATTAAAGAATACTATAACACCAGATAACATTGAATTTAATAATGGAGCATCAGTCAGTAAAACATCCATATCCATATTGCTTGTAAATAATTTTGCTACCTAAAAATGACACGATTCATTTTTCACAGAAGGGTCTGAGATATAACTTGAGCATAATCAGGAAAACACCAAGTTTCTCTTGACCGCGATTAATTACCATACTAAAGACAATAAGCAACTGACAGAATACGAATAATACTCGACGAGCGATATATTTTCGAGTATCATCATTGGGCCACTGACCGAAACATCTAAGTAGTTGGCGATTAATAGTGTAATAATGACTTTCGGGAAAATCCATTGTGTTCGTTTTGAGAGTGTTTAAATTACTGGCAACTATCTGAGAAGCGAGTTCTTCACTCTAACCTTCGGCCATCGATTATTCGGAGTCCTTGCCATTTACCTTCTCTTTCATTATTTTTTCGTTAAATATGGCAGTATGAAAGTCAGTTCATCTACCAAGTGAAATAACATGGGAAAAATAACTACTGAAACAAAATGAAAAAAAAAAGAATAAATGCTTAATCTACATTTTGCATATTTTATAGCAGTCCATCATTCTATGGTGTCACGTTTAGTAAATATTCAAGCGATGTTTACTATTTAATGCGCTAAGAGAGCGAAAATGCAATATCGTTTAAGAGAAGAATTAGGTACCATGCTAGCATTTGAAATGATGTACGCATTGAGAAAAGTGAATGATAGATTTTTAGTGAAAATAAACTAAAAGTTCATGGGCTAGATCATTTTATTTTCGGTTCAAAAATGCTCATGAGCATTAGATTTCAGATTATTGAAAAATAGATACAGACCTCGAAAGTTGACAAATATTTATTACACATGTTTCACTACGGTATTTCACTAATTTTTTGGTACTTTATCGGTTATATTCGTTGAAGAATTGTGCAGTAAGAAACAGCTGTCTGTAAAATCTATTAAAAAAATGAATCAGATTCGATAAGACGAATGTAAAATAATTTTAAAACAATAACATTCAACTTAGAAAAATGTAGCAAAAGTAAAAACAATATGTGTCTTACCATTCGACAAGTCGGAAAGGATACAACGAAAAGATTGTAAGTATTTATAGAACATGGTCTGTGACTCCGATTTATTATGAGTACTAGTAAGGATTGATTTCTCGCACAACTCTTGTACCATAAACTGCGATATCTATAAGTTTTTAGAACTTATCTAGTCAGTCATAAAGTGTTTTTTACTAAATGTAAGTAGTGTTCTTGCTGAAATAACGAATATGGGTGATGATGAAGATTATTAGAGGTTTACGAGAAAATTTAAAAACTCCCAATTCACTACAGAACACTCGTAAAATATCATTATAGTTTATCGTATTGATCTAGAGAAAGATTTTTCAAAAATAAAGTGTTAATTCAAGACCCTATTGATCATTTGTTTATTTGAGAAGAAATGAGTACACGTTATAATGTATTTTATATGAATAAGTGCGATTTAATGTGTTGCTAATTGTCTCGAGATCGCTTACGCCTTTTCTGATATTCCTAAGCTTTTATCGATTAGCAATTGTCCCACATAACTACCGCAACAAATGTAACCGAGCTGTACAAACATCAAACCCAAATTACGAAATGAAGCGCTCTGAAAAATAAAATTTTAAGTTACTGTTTCTTATATTTAGTAATTTCACTTCTAACCTGTATATTGGATAAGCTAAATATAGTGAAACTAGTTACAAATACAACTCCCAAAAGCTGAATGAGAATAAACGGCGAGATATATGCATTGAGGAGTTTAGAGAATCTTTGAAAAAAAAGACATGACGATGTTACATTCTGAAATTAAAAATTATTTACTTTCATAAAAAATAATTACCTTATTATATCCTGATGTCGTTGTATACAGATGGCAAGATTGCGATACACATTTGAGTTATATCGATATGAGTTATTTACTAAATCATTATCAGTATCCTTCAATGCACATTCGATCCGATACCTATACAAATATTTTTATGATCATTAATCTTAAATTCAGAGATCATCTCACTTTTCTTTTCTGTTTAAAGATATTATGAATTTTACCCCAGCATTGTGAACATTCCTATTGCATGATAAATTGCTGTAACAAATGTACTTCCATTAGCATAGATGATTGCAAATCCAGTGATTCCTATGAGATGACCATGAAATAATATATAACCAAAATATTCTTGTTCGTCCACAAAAAATTCGATATAGTAAGGCATTTTACGCTCTCGTGTTTCATTCAATGGTAAAATGATATCCAAGAGGATTGGTGATATTGTATAAAATATAAATGAAAAATGGCCGCTCACGATTACTACTGTAATAATGAAATTCGATATTAAATAATACGTGTAATAACCACATTATATCTTTTCTTTGCAGCAAAAATAATCTTGTTGATTATCTTACAAGCCATGATAATTGATATGTTTTTGCCTAAAATCGCATGATTTTTCAGTATTTTCAACTCTTCTTCTAGTAACTGATATTTCCACGTATCTAATAACTGTCCCCATAGCTGTTCTAACTAGGAAATGAAAGTAGAGAACTACGAATAAATGTACGTGTAAATAATATCTATAAAACATAAATACCTTATTACCGCTTGTATACATCGGGACGAGAGTGAATAATCCAATAAATGCAATTGACAATAATGGTATAATATCCATGACTATGGCTTTATCGTAATTGCTTGTAAAAATTTTAGCACCCTGAAGAGCAGAACTACTCGTTACAATTTTGAGAGAACTAATAAAACTTTTCATATACAATGTTGTAACTTGCACCTGAGTAACTATAGTTGAAACAATAATGCTGAATGTAAAAATTCTTATCGGTAAGAAAACTCGACGAGACTGACGGGGCCACTGACCAACTATATGCAAACTTATTTGCTGATACTTGTAGTACTTTAGGTAAAAATTTTCATCCGACTCCATCTTCGTTGAAATTCAGCTGACAAATGTTATCCATCGTACAATTCTTTATCGAATTAATAAAATGAGAGAAAATTCTTCAAGGTAAAATGTGAACACCCATGGGAAATATTGATTTGTTCGTTGATTGTAAGTGCCTTAAGCAGCAGATGCCCGGTGCGTATTTTTTAATGAGTTCTTTCTCTGGTTACAGAAAGTTAATAAAATATTGAACAAATTGTACATGTCAAATTTATTCCACAAAATAAAAATGAAAATGTATGAATCGATTGAAGTGAAGTAATAAGAGTCTATCGTACTATCGTTCTATTTCTAACGGAGTGTTTGAGTTTTAATATTTGCGAAATAAGTGACAAATGTGATAACAGATTTTTATTTCGGTATGTTTAATTAATGTTGATTAATTTTCGAAACGATATTGTATATTTCAACCATTTCATAAATAGAAATATTTGACTACTGCAAATTTTGATATAAAGCACAATATGATATCATAGTTTGTATAGCCTGCAATAATGGTAATTATTAAATGAATGCTGCCTTCACAGCTCGATAATGTACACAATAATATTATTACCTTTCGACAGTACTCCAAAGACACTACAAAAAATTTGTAAGTATTTATAGCGGATGGATTGTAACCATTTAACAACAAAAGTAGTAATAAACGCTGAGTAGCTACACTACGTTTATACCAACAACTATTGTATCTACGAACAATCAATTTTAAACATAAATTTAAATAGATCTATGGATAATGATTTACTTACGCGTACACTGGAACGCTCATGCTGGCGTCTATCATTTTTTGCCCAATGTAACAACCCAAACCGAGATAGACTAGTTGACCAAACATGAATGCTATAGCTCTGATTTGTATCGTCTATGTTATAAAATTATATGAGAAAAAAAATATTATTGAAAAAAATGATATTTATTAACGTAAATCGTTACCTCTGTATTCATCGCCGCAACAGCTGTAGCACTAATTACAATGACAACAGCGATTAGTTGAATTATAATAGAAAGAGAATAGAACTCATCAGCGATATGAGCAAATCTTATAAAAAAATTTGAAAAAATCACAAAATATGAAATTTTAATATCATTATTGTATGTATTATGACTTTTACCGTTTGGCTTCTTGATGTCGTTTAATGCAAATTACTACTTCTCGATAATATGGATCGATTTTACATCCATTTGTTGCATCGAAATACAGTTCTTGGTCGAGAACATATTTTAATCGAAAACTGAAATAAATTAAGTTTATTTCGTAATTCTGTTGATTAAAATTTTTCAAGAAATGATTTTCATATTTTACCCAAGCATAGTAAATTTAGCCGAGATATGTTGAACAAACGTAACAAACACACTAAGTTGACATGACATAATTGTCAATGCGAATACTATTGCAAAATGTGCATGTAGCATTATGAAATTGAAATGTTCTTCTAAGCTGAGGAAATATTCAACAGGGTATGCTTCATAAACAGGACGAGACTCGTTGAGAGGAACGATTATGTCGAGAATTTGCGAAGAGTATATAATTGGAATGAAAGCTGCACATCCAATTTGCACCATCGCTTTCATAACATGTATAAAACATAATTTATATCGGTATATTAAATGGTATTTTTTAAATATTATTCAGATCATATACCCATGAAAAATGTACAAAATTGGTTTCCTTGTTGAGTACATTCGACTAAAATTGCTCGTTCTCCATCATACATATGAGAATTCCATGTTTTTTCCAACATTTTCCACATACACTTTAACTAAAATTGAAATAAACACACAATAAATTGAAAATGAAGATTGGAAAATTCATTTGACACTTCTCACCTTATCTTCATTATATTTAACAAAATGAATAATATTCGTTATAGCGAATATAATCCCACAAGTCAGTAACGGAATAACTTCTACGAATGTTCTAACATCTGTTTTTAATGTGAATAATTTTGCGATCTAGAAAATTGTATGTTCAATGATAATACAAACTTATTAAGTTATTATGATTATTTGTCAAACACAATACTCATAACCATAATCTAAGCGATGAATATATTTATTTATTGAAAATTTCTGAGACGTCAAATACATTATAAACATAAAGAAAAGAAAATTAAAATACTCACATACGTCGAAACACCTATAATATTGTTCATCATTATGATAGTTCTTACTACCAAAAGTTTTTTCACGTTGTCAAAAGGCCACTGTCCAAATAAACGAATAAAGATCAAAGTTTCTCTGAGGTGAGGATTATTCATTATAGTAACCAGTGACTAGCACGAACGATGTGCCGAGAATTTCTAAACCTACGAGTTTTACAATTCGATGTCTTTATTGGCTTACCTCTATTCAGCTTGAATAAATCATAATCCTTCGTATTTTATTTCTCGCGAAAGAATTTTGTAAGACAGAAACACGTTAGTAGAAATATTGATCAACAGTATTAGCTACGAAGTTTTCTCGCAAAATTAATTATTTCGTGTATTATTATTTAATGGAATTCACCTCGCTGAAAAATTACTCTCTATTTTCTCAAATGGACTGAGAATCACATTGAATTGAAATTATATTGGAAATAAAGTTTGTATAGATAGTATCTACTTGAACATTGGTAGATTCTTAGAGAGAAAAGTGTGAAAAGTTATTGTTTAGTGAAAATTAATAGTATATAAACTTCAATCAAAATTAATATTACGATTTATCATTTTATTGAATTTCTACTGTATTATTTTTAAACTATAGACATATTCATTGAACTTCAATGATAATTATTAACTATCGTAGTTTTCTGGTAACTGCACAGTAAGAGATCATCATCTTCAATAACTGAAACAACAATTAAAAATTTTCAAAATCTCATTGATGGATTTAAATAGAATATTATGTACCATTAATGCTGTTTCAAGCGATATAGTGAATTCAAAAAATGACAGCTCACAAGGTGATTGACTTTTAAATAGCATGATCAATACCAATTTTTTATTCAAAGTTGACTGATTGTACCATTTAGCATTGTATCTACAGTAATAATATGGGAATTAGGTTAAAAATGTATTGTTTTTTATGAATTATTCTCTTACATGTCGATTGACAATTGTGAGCCAGCGTTGATCATTTGCTGCCCAAAATAGCATATCGTTATAAAATAGGCTATTTGAAGTATGAGAAAATTAATATGTCGAATGCTAAAGTGCTACAAAGATAGAATTGAGATCGAAATAAAAAACATTCGTTTCTACATCAAAACGATAGATTATTATTGCTTACATCGCTGTCTATTATATGAGCTATAGTGAAACTTATTATCAATATTGAACCTGGAAGGTGGCAACAAATTTGAGAAGAGTAGTAAGTGTTTAAACGATTTGCGAACCTTTAATTACAAGAAAGGTTAATAATCACACTCACAGTTTACAATGCGATTGAATATATTTATCAGCACAGAATAATAAAGTCATACTAACCGTAAACAATCCTTATGCATTTTGATACTACCCAGCAATAATTTATTTACTTCCGCTTCGTTAGTCAGTTCAAAAATACGTTGCATCCGGTATCTATACAATTCGGATTTAAATCGTTCTTCAGATAGAATACTTCTACTCGTAAATATCTTATCTCTTACCCTAATAATGCAAACGCACCACACAGATGTTTTACGAAAACCATAAAAACTGATGCATTTGCCGTTAAAACAGTTATACCACCAATTTTAATTATATCACAATGAACCAAAATTAAGCTTTCATATTTAGTTTTGTCAATAAAATATTCCACATAGTTCATCATATAATTTACACGAGTTTCATTTTTTGGTGAAATAATATTTAATATTTGTGACATATGGTTGATTGGTATGAACGGTATTATTATTCCAAACGTTGCACCTTGATGATAGAACAACAAAATGTTTTTAAAATCATTGTTATCTATATCTTTCCATAAAATATTTCTTACCAATAATGGCGAGCGTGTAATACTCTCCCTCGGTTGTAAAACGATGTAATATTTTGATTTCTTCATTGCACATTTCATATCTCCAGGTATTCATTATTTGTCCCCATAAATTGTTATGCTTGAAAATTTTATCAGAGATTTAAATATTATCACCTGGTGAAAGGATCATTTTTATAAGCTTACGTCATGACTTTTCCAATAAAACAACCATAAGGAGAATGTTTCTAAGATGGCACACGTTGCGTACGGTAAATGAATAACAATGTTGTTAATGTTTATCTTCACCGTAAAAAATATTGCAACCTGAGAACATTATCAACTTAGAGTGGTGAATAA